>JASCZW010002294.1:0-72868 GCA_034211315.2 Aedes japonicus | reverse complement strand
TGATGTTGCCACCATCGAGGGCAAAAGTTTTTTCCTCGCTGATGCAAGCGAGTCTGGAGATGCAATTGAATTTGGTGTTTTTCAATTGAAGTGGGAATAAGCCAGCTGCAAACGAATGACTTGTGAAGATGGTATCGTTTCTTATTTCATTTCAATTTAACGGTCCTGAGTGTTGCCGCATCATACAGCGATGCATTCAAAATGTTTTTGATACGGCAACACTGAGGCTTGCTTTGATAGATCATCCATTAAGAACGCCACGTCTCAAAGGGGGATGTTCCCACAATGTTACGCGAATACCTAAATAAGCTCAGACAACACCAAAATAGTACCTCTCAAGTATTCCCAGGTATCCCAAATAACAAGTTTTGTTATTCGAGATATTTTGCTAACAACCCGAGCAGGACAAACCAACATATGAATACCTAATTTTGATCTTGTTAACTGCCCTTGGTATTAAAGAGCTTAATTACTAAGGCCAGTTATCAAGTCATTCGTTCCTGCTTGGGTAGCTCCACCTCATCGTGTTCCATAGCACCGAATCCCCCAGGATTGAACCTTGTGGGACGCCTGCGGTGATTTGAACTCGTTTCTGGCCTACCTCTGGGTTGTATACCAGTACGCGATTCTGGAAGTAGCTTCCAAGAATCTTGAACAGGTACCTGAAGGCGTTGGAGTGAGTCGGCGATAGCCACCCAACTGACGCTATTGAATGCATTTCTCACTTCAAGGATGACTACTGCAAAGTAGCGGAGTCCTCTCCTCTTGCGCTGGATTGTCACTTCCGCCGTCTCTGTGACGGACAGAGTGGCATCCACCGTCGACTTCCCTCTACGGAAGTCAAACTGCTTGTTAGACAGACCGCCTATACCGTCCATGTATTTTGTCAGTCTGTTGAGGATTACCCTCTCGAGCACTTTACCCGCTGTATCCAACAGACATATAGGTCTACATGCCGATGGATACCCTGGTTACAGGCGTCCGGAAAGACGCTCTAGTTCAGACACCTTTGCATCACCACCATGAACATTACGGGATCCAGCAAGATAGCCGTCTTGATGGCCAGGTTCGGAACACCATCCGGGCCCGGCGCCTTGTTCACCTTTAGCGACTTTGCTATCGCAATGAGTTCCTTATTCGTCACCGTCGCTCCGTCGTCGGCCACCGTTGTGCCGTTGTCAGTGCCCAAGTGGTCTCTGGTATTTGGCTGAGCCGTTCACCCTTCCGTCGCTAAGACAGCGTTAAGGTCTGGGCTACTGAAACGTTAGTTATGGGACTTTGGTGATTTCTTGGTTGGAGCCACCGTTCCTCTGGTTTTGGCCCTTACTACTCGATAGGCGTCACACCACGAATTCGTATTGGGACACAGCCCAACAAAAATCGGTGTTGAATTAGAGCTTGTTCAAACAAATTTGGAAAAGCTATTCAGCTATTCTAGAAGAAACAGCTGAATAGCTTCTCCAAATTTGCTTGAACAAGCTCTAATCCAACACCGATGTTTGTTGGGAGGCCCTCAAAGCAGGCTCACTTGCTAGCCTTTAAACCCCTCTTTAGTGAAGTCTTCGCGGCAACTACCCAAGTAGTACACAACGATCATAGTTAGTTTTAGTAACTTGATTATGACTTAGTAAGTCATATTTATGTTATCTCAACTGAATTGCAACAAGTGTGCTACTAGGGTAGCGTCCCTTTACGCTCGACTCTATCGCGCTCTTTGCATCCTCCTTCTTGCCTGGAGGCATGTTCCTTGGAGGTCGGCGGTCGACTCTGTCCACCAATACATTGGCAATCTTCCATTCCTCGGTTTGAATTCCCTCGGCATGGTCACATCGCACGCTCGTGTAAGTGTCATAACGAGTCGTTCACCGCAAGGTTCCTAGGTTTCGCGTAAGTTTGGTTCCCTCTCAAGCGCCTCTTTAAATGTCTCTACGTCAAAGTAGCAAGTCCTCCATCTGCGGGCGAATGGAGTGGATGCTCCTCCTTTTGCACGCTGTCTTGTATTGTGGACGATACAATAATGAATCGCAAAGTGGTAGCTACGGGTGTAGCCATCATCCACCCTCCAATTATTAAGCAGCTCAGGCCTGCTGAAAGTTACATCGATTATCGATTCCGCTCCGTTTCTATGGTAGGTACTCTTGGTACCCGCGTTTGATAGGTCCACATTGAGCCTAGCCAGGGCCTCCAGAAGAATCTGACCCCGGGGTTGGTAATGCGGCTCTCCCACTCGAGCGCTCAAGCAATGAAGTCCCCCGCTATTACCAACGAGTTTTGGCCAGTTAGCTCAGTTGTCATACGATCGAGCATGTTAGAAAACTGTTCAATCGACCATCTTGGAGATGCGTAGCAGCTGCAGAAGAACACTCCATTCACTTTTACAACCGCTAAACTTTCGTTTGTGGTAGACACAACCTCCTGAACCGGGTACTTGCCCGTCGTCCACATTGGACCTGTAAGTAACCCAGTTTCCGTTACCAGCTGGGATGCGGTATGGGCTGTTGTAGGATAAGTGGGCATATAGACCATTCTACCTTCAACTTCGCCACTTTCAACGCCGCGTTTGCGTTGGCTGCCACTACGCTCATGGTTGCCACCTGGGTTCCGAGTGGACCCTTCCGCAGACGTATCTCTGCGGCGGCAACCTCGACCTTGCACTGTTCCTTCAGTGTAGTGGAGTTATCGTCTACCTCGATGATCTCATCCAGATTTTTACACTAGATCGTCACCTGTGAGACGAGGGCGCGTACCTCCACACCCTCACCTAAGGTCTGCATAAGCCGGGCCCTTTAGCTTTTTCATTTTTTTAAGCTCCAGGAGCATCTTGTCGGTGCGGGTACGGCGTATACTCCGCACATCGGCGGTTAGGCCCGCCAGTTTAGCGTACCCACGCATCGTTTTTAAGAGCTCGGTGTACTTTGACGCTTCGGTCTTGACGATGAGAGCATCTCCGCGGTTACCTTACCAAGGTCCGAAAAAGAGTTTTATTACTCTTTTTCGAACCTTGGTCCAGTGACAATCTCTGCCACGTTTGGGGTCGTCACTTGCCCCCCTCTAAAGGTTGTACGGAGTCAAATTGCACCATTTTTAAATGGCTGTTACCTTTTACCCGTTGGGTATTTTCTATTGAAATTTTGGGTGGAATTAGTTCAATGTGTATTTGCTTACGCTGTGAAAGTTTTACTAGCAGTTGTGCAATAGTTGCGAAGATGTAGTGGGAATAACAGCAGCGGCGCAAAGAAATTTTACGCACGTACCTCGAAAATCCGGATCATTCTCATCGTGCCATCAGCAGGAAGCTGGGAATGGTACATTCTACGGAGTCTCGTGTTTCAAATCGGTACCACAAACGTTTGACCATCGATCGGAAAGAAAAAAGTGGCAAAAATGGATCTCCGTATAGTGTTAAGAGTAACAACCTTTTTCAAGCTTCAAGGTAGCTCAAGCTTTCAAGAAGAATTTCATCAATTCAGTTCGAGATGTGGCGAAGAAACTGAATCCAACTAAAAATTTCGTGCAAGATGCGGAAAAACGTGAAGGACTACACACGTACATAGTCCAAAAGGCACCTAATCGCGATGAACGGAAGAATACGGTAGGTAAAACACGTAAACGGAAGTTTTACACCCAGATGTTGACGAAACCACATTGCCTCGTAATGGATGATGAGACGTATGTAAAAGCAAACTTCCGGTAGCTTCCAGTTTTTCACTGCTCATCATAAATTAGATGTCCTTGAGGACGTTAGAAAGCAGAAGATGTCAAAGTTTGCCAAAAAATATATGATTTGACAAACAATTTGCTCGTGTGGGAAGCGGAGCACCCTATTCGTGACAACTGGAACGGTCAATGGGCAGGTGTACCTGAAAGAATGCCCTCAAAAGCGTCTACTTCCTCTTCTGAGGTCACACGATGGTCCTAGAACTTTCTGGCTGGATTTAGCCTCGTGCCATTACTTGAGAGAGGTCTTGGAGTGGTACAAGGCTAAGGAGGTCAATTTCATGCCGACGCATTCCAACCCCTCGAACGCAGCGGAACTGCGGCCAAAGTACTGGACCATCATGAAGCAGGCACTTCGGAAGCATCCTAAGGATGTGAAATCGGAGGAAGATATAAAAAAAAATGGATTACCACGCAAAAAAAGTTGGTCCAAATGTTGTACAGGACCGTATGAGTAGTTCAAAGAAGATGGTTCGTGCATTTGGATATGGAATTGAAATTGAATAAAAACAACATGTTTTATTCTACTCCCTAAAAGTTTAAAGATGATTGGTTGAACGGGTGAATTTTGTCGAATATTTGTGAGTGTCGTAATTTGATTCCGTACACTCTTTAGTGTCTGCTTCTGTGCTAACTATTGCTGTTGTCGTCGGTGCCCTGCCACTAAAGCCCCCTTCGGCGCTTGAGGCAACTCTCGAGCTGGACGTCGCGCCTTTGGCGCTGGGCTTGGCACCGGGGCCTCTTTCTTTGCGGCCAGCCGGAGCTGGTCGGGAGGATGTACTCTCTGACCCCGCCGCCACGTTTGCGTAGGTTCGTTTTCATATGGGGGGGGGGGGGTCCGCTACTATCCGCTTCTTCGAAGCGCCGGGGGGCATTTCGCCCGGGGACTGCCTAGCTCACTTGGAGGTCCCTACCCCCATGGTAGATGGGGTGTGGAAGTAGTTCGCCTCCCCGCGGTGCACCCTGGAAACGTTAAGCTCCCCTTAACGGCTAAACGAACTACAACGGAGGAAGCGCCATACGGCGCAGGAGCCGGCAGGAGGTCGTAAGCGGTCGTGACATGGCCCTGACTTTCTCGATCGGAGGAGGGACCATACGACGCGAGGTTCGGCAGGTACCGTAAGCGGTCGGGTAGGGAGATCGCGGACGATCTGGACTGCGACCAGACGTCCCGAACCCTGCTTGGATCCAGGAGCATCTCGATCGAATCAGCGTCAGGTCGGCGAAGCTAACTACTAAAGACCTATGTAGTTAGACATAGTGGGTGCGTAAAGCACACTAGCCCCCTCCCTGAAGTAATACCGAAAGGTGTTTCCGGGAAGGGCCGGGGCTCGAGGCACGGGTGGGTTTTTAGTGGGTCGAGGAGTTGGCACCCTCATCCCCATACCCTGAGTTCTTCAGGAGTCTGTTTGCAGATTTTCCATCCCGTCAAAAAAAAAAACCCCATGGTAGATGGGGTGGAGTCTCCCACTGAGACGGACTCTTCCGTCTGAGTGTGCTTTGAGGCTACCTCCTTCGCCCTCTCCGTGGCTGCTAGCCGTGCCAACTTTTTGGCACTTTGCTCGGCTAGGACCTTGGCTCTTCCAGCTCTTTCCTCTCCTTGCATGCAGCCTACAGTATCATGCGTAGCCTGAGGAGGCTAAGTTTCAAGTCCTTAGCAATGATGTAGCGCGATGACGTAAAGTCAATTGCTCGGACACCTCCACTATTTTAGGAAGGGTTTCTTGCCACTTGTCCATGGTCCGGATGAGTCCTGGCCCAACCACCTGCTTCCGATGCCTTGGTGGCACTTTCACACTTTCGGACACGCCCAATTCCACCGTTTTATGCAGTGAGGACCTCACTAGGCCAGCTTTAGCAAATGGATTCGCTTTCTCCTGGGGTTTGGTCGTTCCTGTGGGCCTCTCTCCAGCCACTATCCAAGCTCACGTGGAATAGTCGCTACGGTGATCCCATGGTTATCTAAGCAAGCTTGATGGCGAGCAGGGAGGCCATGCGAGGGTTGACACGACCCTTGATGGGGAACCGTGTTCAGAGTCTGATCAGCGTAAGTCAGGTAAAGGGACATCTGAGTCTACTCCCTCCCAACTGGTGAGGTTGGGAGGTGGAGATTGGAACGTTCTGGAGGCCTGCCAAGGTTTTAATGGGACGGAGACAACATGTGTCGCTGGAACCTCACCATTTCCTGGTCGGTGTCACCCGGCACTGAGGGAGACGGCACAGGAGCCAGCCCAAATGCAACAGTACCACTCGTTATCCTTTTTGCAGCCAGTTACCATAATTGGGGTTTTACTGGCATCCACCCCTATGCGCCCTATGGCGCTCCCTCCATAGTTCGTTTAGCCGTTAAACGCAGCTTAACGTTTCCAAGGTGCACCTCGGGGATGAGAACTACATTCACACCGCATCTATTTCGTCTAGCACAGTTAAAAGGTTATGCAGACGTCATTGCCATTCTGGTAGCGGGTTACGATATCAAGTGTCCGCAAGGGAGGATCCTTCGAAACAATTCACTTTTTGCTGTGCTTTCCTGGACGCAAACGGTGTTGCTCGAGTTCAAAGTCGCGCATAGGCATGTGTATTTGCAGAACGCGACGCTATGGAACCCATCATTCTTCCTCGTCACGGACACACATGAACGTTTTGAACATCAGGATCATGCGACGATTATTAACGAGCTTCTATAACGATAACGTATATCTCGGCTGAATTAGACCTTCCATGCCCTTCGTAGAAACCGCCAGAATTGCGCCAGCAAAATCGAAACCACCATAATACCAATCTTCCACGGTCAAGTCTTGCTGCATTCAGTTATCATTTTACGTACATGGGGGTGGATTACTTTAGTCCGATTTTAGTCTCGGTAGGCTGACATTCAGAATAACGGTGTTAACTGCGGCATACCTTGCCGATGCCTCGTACCGTTAGCAAGTAATTAACGGTTTTCTTATAAAATTACGCCCTTTTTAAATGTGTTCTACTTAGTTTAAAAAATAAGCTTTCTCCAATTTTCAGACATCATATGCGATGATAAAAAAATCTTTCAATTGCTGTTAGAACATATGTTTTTGGTTTGCCCCAATTAGAAAAACCAACATATGAAACAGGTCTACTTTGTTTGCAAAAACCATAATCACATTTGTATAACATACGATAGAGACAATTTCGGCACACCAAAAGTTGTAACTTATACTGTTCTAGAATCAATGGGAAGACAACTGAGCAGAAAAATTTGAAATAAAAAAGTTACAGCAAAATTACTGATTTTTATAGGGACACCCTAAGATACGTAGGACAAAATGCTCTAGTTCGGTCATATCAAAAGGTACAGGAAAAAAAAATATACCATCAAAGTTGCTTGAAATTATTGATTCTACAACTTTTTCGAATAATGTATTCCTTTATTTCTGCAAATAGAAAAGTTAGATTTTCGATTTCTCTGAAAATAAGGACCACCCTAGTTTTCATTCACGCCAAAAGAAGCGACATGTTTTTAAAAACTTTGTAGGAGACAGCTTTGCTCGAAAACTTAAAACTTCGGCTTAAAATTTATCTCTCCAGCGAAATTCGCATTCTGGACCACTGTGCAATAAATAAAGGAAAATAGAAAGATCAACAGCATGGCAGCCATCTCGTAATCGTTTAGAAGCAAATTAAATGATTAAAGTTAGTGCTATCCAGTGTCCAATTGAATTACATTTAATACTTATTACCAGTTTATTAACTTTTGTCAATTGAACTTGAAGTTACCTGAATTTAGTATCTACACCGTGTCCAATATATTCTCACACACTTTTTCCTTGCATTGGTGTCGTGTCGTTTCCTAGGTGGTGTCTCAACATGCTTCATGTATGTGTTGGTGTAGTTTTGCACTATGTTTAAACAAACGCTCTTAGGTTATGTCCGATTGTTTTCATTCGGTGTTTATCTTTTACCAGCGATGAAGGAGTTTCGTGCTGTGGTGATAAAAAAGTTTTTGAAAGGTGAGCGCCCGGGCGCTGTTTTCAGAAATTTGAAAAACCTCGGAGTAAAGCGGGATTTTGTGTATCGAACCATACGAAGGTACAGTGACACCTGTTCGTTGGATGACCGGAAGAGATCCGGCCGTACTCGTACGGTGTGGACTGTACGAGTTGTTAAAGTGGTCAGGGAACGGATAAGACGAAAATTTCAGCGCTCTGTACGTAAAATGGCCGCAGATCTGAATGTTTCGAGATCGTCAATGCACAATATACTGCAAAATGATCTCGGATTTCAAGCTTTCAAGAACGACAGATTGTTCCAGAGAGTGATAGAAATATTCCACGGCTCCAAAGTGCTGCGTTAAAGTGCGAAAAAGGCGTTAAAGTGAATGCCGTATATTATAAAACGAAAGTTTTGGAGAAAGTCGTGAAGCCATATGTACAAGAGGTGTTTGGAGATGATCACTATGTGTTTCAGCAGGACGGAGCGCCATCGCATACTGCAAATCTCGTTCAGGGCTGGTGCCGAGAAAATTTGACCGACTTTTTGGACAAGAATGAATGGCCTCCCAGTTCACCAGATCTGGATCCCTTGGATTATTTCGTATGGTCATACATGCTGGCGAAGACCACAGGGCGTCTAATATGAACCAATTCAAACCCGTAATCAAACGAATTTGGGACGAAATGCCGATGGAAGTCGTGTGCCGCCTGTGACGGTTTCGAAAAACGTCAAGAAGGTTAAAGGTGGTGTTATTCCAAAACATATGCTGTAGTTGATCAGTATTATATTGCAATATAATGGGTAACGTTATCAATAAAATCTGGATTATCGATTTGAAATAAATAGAGTTTTATTTTGTATGAGAATATACATGGTAAATAGTATCCACTATTTGATGGAATATTACTAATTGTAAGCTACTTAGTCTTCGATAAAACTACTTAAACCACCGTAAAACAAGTGCAATTTAGGTTAAACCTATTGTTAGTAGCAAATAAGAACCCTTGCAATTTGAAAACTTAACTAAAAATACAAACTTACAGCCGAGCAAACAACTAACCTACTAATTAGATGCAATACGATTCCTTTAATTTGTTGATTCCTACACTAAAACAGTACGTCAGGTATATTAAAGACCCTTTATAAGATAAATAAATATGTCTCTAATTTAAGCGTGAAGCTAACTTCACAAAACGTTGTTTGCTGTCGAGATTTGGTGACACAACCCCACATAAGTTGTTGCGACCTAAACCGCAACGACCAACCATCATAAGCACATTCGTTGCATACCTACTTATGAAACTACCTTTCTACCACTACTACTATTAATTTGTTAAACTACCTATACCTACAATTCAACTCACTTGCCCCTAAACGTCAAAAAATGATTATTGTGCTATATTCTAAAGGCGTGAAAAGTTGGTTTGTGCTCCCATAATTAGAAGAAAAGTTGTTATCTAAAACTTATAATTTTCTATTATATAGGGAAGCAGTACCTATATTGAGCTCAATAAGCAGACCTCCAGTGGAAATCGGTGAATATGAACTGAATACCGAACACTGAGTACACAATTTATTCGCAATTTATTCGTCCATTTACCGTTAATCGCTTAGCAACACACAAAACTTTCGATTCTGATCATTTTCTTCCAAATTTAATACGGAAAAGTTGAAACTGCTATGCACCTATATTAATAATATGACGAAAAACATTAATCCCATCTGTGTACATATGTTAATCGTACTGATTTTAATCAAGAAAATAATACAAACAAGCTAACGCTCTTCACTACTACACCCAAAAATAAAGTAGATCATTTCACAGCACTTCACGTGTGTTGGGTAGCATGCATATAACCAAGACAAAATGAAAGGGTTTGTTTGTTATTCTTCCATGAGAATATTGACAACAAGACACACCACAATGCGGGGGATAGAATGCTCTATGAATGATTGAACACGCACACTAGCGTTGATGTGTATGCTATACAGTATGTGAGCAGTTCAACATCAAGCGATTACGTCGATTGTAAACACGGTTCAGAATAGGTGCAAGCGTATTTATATTATTGTGAAAATTAATCGCATAGTTTTCTAGTATTATATCATGTACTCGTAGATTCTCGTGTGGCTAGTGTAATAAGTGAAGTGTGATTTTTATGGTTTGTGCAATTACGCACCGAAAATGTGTAAGGATATAGTGCAATTAAGGAGAATACTTGGAGTCTGGCTCGAGTAGATTCTCTAGTACGGTTCGATCAATATGACGAATTTGTAGTTCAAAGGTAAGCAATTCCGGAGCAATTTGCGATAAGGGCGAACATGCAGAATGTAAACAAAAGGGAAATGATGATTGTAATAGTGCAAGTAGAATTTCAAATAGTAATTTACAAATTAACGAATAAATTCAAATACAATCTAGCATACAGACAGAGAACAAAACTAGTTTCTGATTCATATATAATGCTGATGGAAATCCGTTCGTTATTCATTGAAATTTGCACATTTTTAATATTCGCCTATCAATACTAGGATGTTGGATTACGCCATTTTCAATGCTGGCCCCACAAGTACTGGAAATAAAGGTATCGCCCTATACTATTCGCCTATGTTTGACATTTTCATAGGTTTCGCCTTCCACTTTTCGCCGTTGTTTTGATTATTTTGTAGGTATCGCCTTTTACTTTTCGCCGTTGTTTTGATTTTTTGTCAGTATCGCCTTTTACTTTACGCCATGTTTATGTTTTGATTTAAATTACGCCTTTCACTTTGTCAACAATCAGTATGGCGTAAATCACAGAGTGAATTGTTTTGATTACGAAATAACTCTACGCCCTTTGCAAAAACAGCATTTAATATGTAAAATTTTAGCACAACCAGGACAAAAAGGTAAAAACTCATGATTTAGATGTAATAATTATGCATTGCATTGAAAAAACATTTTGTTTATATTTTTCATGTACGCCCAAATCGCAAATTGCTCCGGAATTGTGTTGAAAATCTGATTGCTCATTATTTTTACAAAATTTAAGTCTCCGAAACGTTTTTGTAGCTTTTTATTATATTCAAGACCTAATTTTATATGCCAGGATTATATATTCTTGGTTACTGCGTCCATTTATTGGAGAAATTAAACATCTTTTAACGTTTGAAGTTGGATGGCTGCAGAATGTGATGGATATATGTACTATGGTGAAAATAGGTTCCGCTTCCCTACTTAGATATAGAAACTTACTTCTATGCATGCAAATTATCTTTGGCAGGATAATTCTAACCCCCCTTATCCTACATACCTACAACTACGGAAATAAAGAGGTTACATTTACGGAAAGGTCTCGTTGTCTTCGCAACATAAGTACTGACTGTGTACGTGTAGACTAGACTAGATAAGACTAATAATAAGAAACCTTTTTTTAATTGTATGATGCATACACATTTTCATAAAAAGAGAATGGCGTGAAACATTTGTTTAGAAAACATTGCAGCAACAGGTCCAAATGGTGCATCAACTGATACCCGTCCAGATTTCGAATTCACTTCAAAATGTTTATTGCAAATCGAAAAACAAAACCAACCATTGAAAATCAACTTTCAACAGCTCTCAAGTGCGCTGTTTATTTTTGTTCAGCCGCTCTATGGCGTCCGATAACCGACTGTGACATCGCGTTGAAACTTTTCGTGTTTTCACCACTCACCCGCACCGCGAATCTGCCCGGCGAATCGAACTCTACAGTTCCTCTTTACAGCACACGACTTTCATTTTTTGTTTCATTTAAAATATGCTAAAAAGTCAAAAAGTGTTTTAACATGCGCCTTCCGCTTCTTCACACACTTTTTCCATTAAAACAGGCGTTTGTTTGAAACATAGGTTGGCCTAAACCATTTCGAGGCGCTCGTAGCTCAGTTGATATTGGGGCTGCTACAAAGCAAAAATCATGCTACAAAGCTCTGGGGTCGATTTCCGGTCTGCTGTAAGGATGTTTGGATAAGTAAAACACTCCATCACTACCTTGGACTTCATTCATAACCTGTGGATGTGCTTTGAAACATTATGTTGAGAGCCGGCAATAAACAATAAACTTGAAATGCCGAAAAAAAAGAAGAAGTCGCAACCCTTTTCGCCGGCATACGCCTTTACACACATCCTCGGATCCGGTCGGATGTCAACCCACGTAGATGATGGAGGGCATGGATGCGAAAATATGTCCCGTGCACGCACGGTTGAATGCAAATGGGAATGTGGAAAATTCCGCATGACTGATCCGCTGGTGTTTGCGCTAGTGTTGTGAGTGGTTGAAGCCAAAATGAATCAGATGATGTTTTTTGCGACAACGTGCGGCTGCAGTGAGTTGTTTTGAGAAGTATACTCTAAAACAACATCAATCGAAGGATGATCCTGATCACAAAGGATTTGTTCCGGCTGCTTTCAACAACAAACGGTGCTGAAGCACATTACCTGGAAGCTATAGTGGGCGAAAAAAGGATTTCAAACGAATTTTGTTTGGATGTTTGTGTGATGGAATTTTTGAAACATCATACGGTTTCGGAATGTCAAAGTTGACCGAATTCCCTGAAAATATGTTTGTTTGCATAAATTTGTGTTATTTTCTTATCATGATAATTAGTAAAACTCTTGTTGGCAGATTTTTGCATGATTCCGTAATCATGACTCATGATTCATAATTAAAGCTATGTCCATTTAGAATCCCGAATAATAAAATCATCTGTATCTCGGTAACGGATTGACGTACAAATAAGTTTAATACATCAAAACAAAGGTAATTCACTGTACTTTAAGGAGAAAATGTCAAAACAAATCATTTCTCTTCGTTTCTAATGAAAATTTACACTCTCTATTTTTTATTCCTCCCATCAAACGCTGCACACCTCCGGAGTCAACTTCCTTGGCACATTTGTTCCACATTTTGGTCATCGTAGCCGTTTCTTACTTTTCTTAAGCTTCCGCTTCGTTATTGTCCAAAATCTCTCGATGGGCCGGAACTTCAGGCAGTTGGGTGGATTTTTGTTTTTATCGATGAAATCTACGTTATTATCGCGGTACCACTGGATGACTTCCCGGCTGTAGTGACAACTCGCCAAATCTGGCCAAAACTTCACGGGACCTTTGTGGGCTTTAATGAAAGGTAGTACGCATTCTTCCTTGTACAGCTTCGAGTCCATCGTCTTATTCGTCACGAACACTTTGGTCTTTGCTCCGCAGCTGCATATTCCTTGCCAAATCATCAGTTTTTTGGCAAATTTGTCCATAAAAGCAGAAACAACTCCTCGTGCCGTCGCCATGAAGAAATGTTGGCCAGGAAGCTGTCCAAAATCCATTTTGACGTAGGTTTCATCGTCGATGAGCAGGCATTCTTGGTACTTCGTCAAAACCTGCTGGTACAATTTCCGAGCTCGAGTTTTGGTGACGATACTTTGCTTCAACGTTTTGTTTGGTTGCTTGCTGGCTCGATAAGAACTATATCCTGCTCGCAAATGAATTCTTCGAACGGTACTGCGAGCAGCAGCGTATTTTTGTGCGATTTAAACCTTGATAGTCCAGGGTTTGCTGTGACTCTTGAGGCACTCGATCCACGCTCTTTTGCTCCCTGAAACGTTTGAGCACATCATACACGGTTAATTTGGCGATTTTTGGGTGTGCAGAATTTTTTCTCTCCTCGCGGCTTGCATCCGGAATATGTTTTGACTCACTGCACGAAACACCGTAAAATTTGTACCACAAAAAGGGGACGCCTAGGTGAAAAACCGCTGTAAAAGAATTCTTGCAGCGGTTACTTTCCGTGACGCTGCAACACAATAAGTGATTCCGGATTCTAACTGGACAGAACTTTAGGAAAAAACCACCGGAACACAGTTACACGCGGTAATAGTATGTCACCATTATACTAGGAGGGATGAAAAGTAATCTTCTTGACCACCAATGCGACGCTACTGCAAAAAAGGTTAAAGTGCCTTGTAATCCGTTTATATTTAAGCATACACGTCAAGTTTCAGTACGATACTGCCCTTACTTTTGTTTTGACAGCTGATGGTTGTTGATGTGTTTGACGTCATGTTGAATATGGTTAAAAACGATTTTCGTTCTCTCATAAAACATTTTTTGAGGGGCAAAACGACGAAGGATACAAAAGAAAAGCCGGATCAGTATTATGGGGCAAATGCTTCGTCATAATTGAATATTGATTTCGAGAGTTTAGTGGAGGCTGCAACTCTACTACCGATCGAGTTCGATGCGGTTAAAGGGTTTGTCAACCTACAGAGCCATCTCGAGTTCCATTCGACCTCACAAGGAACAACGATTGGCAAAATATGCATTAATTCCATACTTCGAAACAAAAATTAAAATAGAAACAAATGTCACGTTTATGGTTGTGTTTCGGCATGAATGGTCTAAAATAATCATAAGAATCTTAAACAGCCCCAAAACACAGACAGACAGATAGACTGACAGACAGACAGACAGACAGACAGACAGACAGACAGTCAGACAACTATTTTGTTTTTTTGGTTGACAGAACTTCATCTCGTTAAAAATTCGAATACATATACTATACATATAGCTCTAGATCATTGGCATACCCATGTCGTTGATTTGTGGATTCATTGCCATCAATCATCTTAGAACGCGCTGCCTGTCGCACTGTGAGAGACTCCAAGCCACTCGATCCAGTCGCGCTAGCAATTTTCTGCCATCAAAGTCATTCTGACGCTGCGGTTGAGTTCGGTGGCTGGATCATTCAACCTCTTCGTTCAGACAAGTATGCATTCGTTTTTGACAATTCTCCGCTCAATCATCCTTTTCTAGTGCCTGCTCTATCAGGATCATTAGATACCGTTTTGAAAGGACCGTCGCTGCGACGCTATACTTTTTCCAGCGTGAAACTGGACACCGGGACGCACAATTGCTGCAAGCTCTGTCTCTAGTCCACTCAATGCAGTTGAGCCTCACCTACCAGCGGTCGTGCGTTTGAGTTGAGAGACGGGGAGTTTCGGAAGTACACTGTTTTTTTTCGGAATACTCGTTCCCTGAATCGATTGTTGTTTCCAGTCCATCTCTAACAAGACTGCCTCATTCTATCTCTACAAACCGGACTCCGAGACGATCGAGTCCAGAAGTTTCAAACGATACGAAAGACCCTGCTGTGAAACGCCGTTGTCAAGACCTCACAATTTACTTCCAAAATATCGGGGGAATGAATTTTGACGTTGAAGACTATCGACTGGCACTATCGGATCACTGCTATGATTTGATTGAACTAACCGAAACTTGGCTCAATTCTCAACGGTCTCCCCTCAACCGTTTGGGTGTGAGTATGAGGTCTTTCGAAGCGACCGAAATTCGTGTAACTGCCGTTAGTCTACTGGAGGTGGTGTTCTCGTGGCAGTTCGTTCCAACTTGAAGGCAAAAGCAAGTTTGTGTCGCCGTCTACCTGAGTGATCGCACACTGTACCTATGTGCGGTATATATTGCACCTGACCGGGCTCGTGACAATAATCTAATCAAAACCCATTGCCGGTCTGCTTTCGCCAGAATGGAGAATGAAACTCATCCTGTTGACGAGATGATCGTCCTTGGCGACTTCAATCTAGCTGGTATATCGTGGAAACCGTCTCACATCGGCTTTCTCTATCCAGACCCAACACGCTCTGTATTTAAGCGCTCTGTAGGGTCAGTTAGTCTTCTTGATAACTAGACTGCAGTCACGCTATCTCAAATCAACCACGTTGTAAACGAGAACAACCAAAGCTTAGACCTCTGCTTTGTAAACTCCACTAGTCAAGCTGGCTCCTTACCACCCTCATTTAATTGTCGCCGTGAATGGTTACCACGTTCGAGATTTCGTCGGCACTTCTGCTACTGTATCATACGATTTCCGGAATCATAGTAATATCGTCGGAGTGCTGTCTAACATAGCCTAAGAGAGTATCCTTGATCTTGAAAATGTAGATTCCGCTGCGCAAACTTTTTACACGTCTTAGCATATGTCATTGACAGGCACAATTCGAAGAGAGTCCACCAAAAATAGTCGCACCTTCCTTAGCAAACTAGCGAATTTCGAAAACTGAAATCGACTAAGAGAGTGGCTTTGAGAAAATTCATTAAATATCGTTCGATTGTGCTGAAAAACCACGAAGTTAGCCTCAATAATGAGTTCAATGAGTAAGCTGTCGATGTCGCTCGTCATATTTGCGAGGGATTCAGTCAAAATTCTGGTCGCATCCGAAGTCACGCGCAGGGCTGGTAGTCGAGCAATTTTGCTTCCTGAGTATGGAAGAGTGACACCTTTCAGAAATGGGAAGTGGGCTCATGATGCGGCTGCCCCCGTTCCGGTAAAACCTTGGCAGGCTCCGGATACGTTCGAAGCTTGTCACCTTAAGTGGTGGGTAGTAGGCTCAGATGTTGCATTCCTGACTTACGCCGATCCGGCTCTGAACACGGTCCCCATGAAAGACCGTGTCAACCCTAGCATGGCCTCCCTGATTCCAAGATAACCATAAGATCACGACAGGTGACTATCTACAACGTGTGGAGATAGCGGTTCGGAGGGGGGACCCAAGAAAATGGAGGACGGCGGAGGAAAAAAATAAACGACGATGGCAAAACGCCAGGCAACGGAGACGGACGTGCGATAGTTTTCGCGAGAAGCGGAAAACTACAGAGGTCACCAGTGCCAAATTCGGAGGCCACTGCAAGTATCAGCAGTAACAAGTCACAACGGTTTCTGACCCAGCTGTTCACCCCGAATCGCAGAAGCAGCACAACTTGAGGGGCCAGTATTGGGAAGAAAGACGCCAATGAGGTAGTTAGAAACCGTATCGACAAATTCTATGATTATGTCAAGGACATGCACAACGTCCACAAGGAAATCAAAGAGATGTTGACGCGTATCAAATCGGCCGTGATTGCTGCCGAAAGCGAACAGGACACACTGAGGATGAGAGCAGAGACTGCCGAAAAGTTTCTGGAGGACAGCCAAAAGGCAACTGAACAAGCAACGGTTGATGCACTGCAGACGCCATAGGAACCCCAAAATCCACGCTCGGAGAAAAGAAAAAGGGACACACCAGAAGATGAAGCTCATCGGAAGAAGACCAGTCGTCATCGGAGGAGACTTTAAGCTTGGGCTGTGGAGTGGGGCAGCAGATATACCATTGCTAGAGGGTGCAGCCTGCTAGACGCTTTGGCAAAGATGAAAGTTACACTATTAAAAGTAGGTTCCGCCAGCACTTTTCTCAGGTGCGGTGGAAAATCTGCATCGATGATACCTTTTGTAGTCCATTGCTGATGACAAATGTGAATTGGAGAGTGTGTGAGGAGTATACCCGTAGCGACCATCTGGCGATCCGGTGTAGCATCGGTCAGCGAAATCCTGTCGCAATACGAAGGAAAAATAAGGCTTGCTTCATTTAGAATTGGAACAAACTTTTGCGCATATTGTGGCGCTCCTGGTGGACGGATTTGGAAGTTCTTGGCGCCCACGTGTCGGGAATTTTGTCAGCTTCACGTATTAATTTTTAACATACCACAAATCGACTGAACTTTGTAAACATTCAACATGGAAGCCGAGAGAAGGGAAAAAATTGTGCACAGTTATTTGGAAAATCCATTGTGGTCTGCATCTAGGCTAGCTAAACAGCTGAAATTGCCCAGAAATACCGTATGGCGCGTTATCAAACGGTATAAGGAAACATTGACGACGATTCGGAAGCCTCAAGCCAATCGTCGGAGTGGAACTGTCGACCGGAAACTGCGTGGTAAGATTTTGAAGACGATTAAGAGGAATCCCAATCTGTCGGACTGTGATTTGGCCAGAAAATTCGGTGCTGCCCATAGTACCGTGAGGAGAACTCGACTCCGGGAAGGCATCAAGTCGTATCGAGCTAGCAAACAGCCAAATCGGACCATAAAACTGAATAGTGTGGCCAAAATCCGTGCTCGGAAGCTATACGACCAGGTGCTGACCAATTTCGACGGATGTCTTCTGATGGACGATGAAACCTATGTCAAGGCTGACTTCGGGCAAATCCCAGGTCAAAAGTTTTACTTGGCAACGGCTCGGGGGGGATGTTCCAGCCAAATTTAAATTTGTTTTTGCCGACAAATTTGCACGAAAATTCATGATTTGGCAGGGCATTTGCAGCTGTGGCAAAAAAAAAGAAAGTTTTCGTTACATATAAGGCAATGACGTCGGAACTATACCTAAAAGAGTGTCTCCAAAAACGAATTTTGCCGTTCATTCGATCCCACGACCATCCCGTAATGTTTTGGCCAGATTTGGCAAGTTGTCATTACAGCAAAGTCGTTCAAGATTGGTATGCAGAGAAAGGGCTCCAGGTTGTTCCGAAAAACCTTAACCCACCCAACTGCCCCCAGTTCCGCCCTATTGAGAAATACTGGGCAATCATGAAGAGGAGACTCAAGGCAAAGGGAAAGGTTGTCAAAGACATCAATCAGATGAAGACCTGGTGGAATAAGATAGCTAAAACGATGGACGAAGAAGGTGTGCGACGCCTTATGAGCCGTGTTATAGGAAAAATTCGAGAATTCCTTCAAAACCGTGACGAATAATTTTATCCGTATTTTTCTTAAAAGTATGAAGAAAACGCTACATTTGTATAAAAAAGATCTTGAATTCAATAATAAATAACTGAAATACAGGCAATTGTTTTTGTGTCAATTCTATCTGAAGCAAGCTTTAGTTGCGAGCGGAAGTGGAAGATGAAGGTCTTCGACAAGGAACTCTATGTTGAGGCACTTCGATTCGACAACGAAACGCGGACGAGCTGACGAAAAGTGCGACGCACCCATGCCGAGGATATTGAAGCCGAGAAACAAGCGGCGCTTAGCTTACTGGTGGAATGAGCAACTCAGCATCCTTCGCGCAAGTTGTCTCAGAGCCAGAAGACGTATTCAGAGAGCTACAACCGCAGCAGATAGAGAAGTACACAGGGTAGTGTTCCAAGCGTCCAGGACCGATAAGATTGAGCAAGACGAGGTGCTGTGCTGAGCCGTTGATGTTAACCCCTGGGGCACTGCGTACCGTATTGTCATGGCGAAGATCAAAGGCCCATCAATGGCTTCAGAGCTATGTCCAGCAAATTGAAGGTATAAAAAAAGGACTGCAACCGCCGCAAAACAACTTCAGTCGTCCTTCAATCTTGGACCCGATGGAACACCAGCATTCCTGAAGAGACACATTACCTGCTTACTGACACCATTGCTGTGCCTATTATAAATTTCCATCACAAGAGAAGTGTTCCCATCCTGCTGGAAATTTGTCACTGCTTTACTGTATCCCCGAAGTTTTCGCTTGAAAATTGCCCAATATTTTTTGATCGGTCTGAACTCAGGGCAATTCGGAGGATAAATCTCTTTGGCGTCGAGATTAATATTGTTTGCAGCATACCATTCTAGTAGCTCATTAGAGTAGTAGCAGCTGGCTAGATTCGACAAAAAAGACATAAAGTTGGTCTTGTGTTGCCAAATGAAGGGTAAAATCCACCTTTTCAGACACGCTCTAATGTAAAACATCGACTTTATTGTGTGAGATGTGATGAAAACCTTGGTTTTAAGGCTACAATTGCAGATTCCTTGCCAAATCATTAGTTTCCGAGCAAACTTATCAGCAAAAACAAATTCATACCTGGAAGGGACAACACCACGACCAGTTGCCAGGTAATATTCTCGTCCGGGAGTTTGTTTATAATCCATTTTGGCATATGTTTCGTCATCCATTAAAAACCAGGTAACAAATTTCGTCAAAACTCGTTCGTATAGAAATCGTGCTCGCTTTTTGGCTACTAAATTTTGTTTCAGGGTGCGATACGGATGTTTACTGGCACAAAAATACTTATATCCTTCTCTTGAAAGGATGTTACGCACAGTGGAAAAGTTGGAATCCTATTTCTTTGCCAAATCACGTATGGAGACACCTGGGTTGCCTTTCACGTACCTCAACACCTCAGCTCTTTATTCCTAGCTCCACTTTTATAGTAGATGCGCTGTGCTCTCCACACTCAGAGTATCCTTGTAACGTTTGCTTACAAGGCACACCGTTGACTTTGGGAATTTTAACACGTTTGCTATCTTTGAGGCAGACCACGAGGAATTCTCTAGATGTTCTTCGTCAATGAAACAACAACAAATGCCTGTCAAACGGTTTTTTGTTAAAACCACCACCACCAGTCCATATTTACTGTGAATCGAGCTTTAATCTACAGTGTCTTACATGGTATATCACGAATAGTAAGGCTGAACGAGCTCAAACTGCGTCATATACAGGGTGCGGCAGAAAACAATGCGAAAATTTGTTCTATTTCTTTCAAATCCCATTTTCAACTAATTCAAGCAATAACATCAACATTTTCACGTGCAGTTATATTTATAAAGTCTTTTTAAACAAATTCATTCAATGTGTCCTCCATTTTCATTAATAACATCCTCGAGCCGACGCCGGAAGTCAGAGCATGCCTTTCGGACGTAGTCCTCCGACATTGACTGCCATGTGCGTGTTATGGTTGACTTCAGGTTTTTCACACAAGAGTGTGATATTTTGCAGGCTCGTGCTTCAACATATGTCCAAATCGAAAAATCCAACGGATTAAGATCTGGACTGCTAGAGGGCCACACATCTTTCGGCCAAAACTTCATAACTAGAAATAAGAAGGAAAGTTACAGGTATTCCACAAACAGCTCAAACCCTCTAGGATTCAAAACTTGACTTTGATTCAAACATGTTATCGGTCAACCATTGTTGGGTTCGATTGAATTGTGTGACACGGCGCTCCATCCTGCTGTAGGACATCGTTTTGGTTCTCGGAGAAGTTGGCCTTTACCCAGGGAAGCACTCGGTCCTTTAAAATACCGATATACACTTCGGTATTGATTTTAACTCCAGCATCAATGAAAACAGGCGGCATTTTCAAACCGTTGGACGCCACCAAGCCAAACATCATGACACCAGCCGGATGTTTGGTTTGAAATTTGAATTTCACTTTTTCCGGAACATTCTACATTTTCTGTGGTGAAATGAACCGGTCCGTGCGGCTGTTGGCCACAGCATCGATGCTAAATAGCCTTTCGTCGGAGAACAGGATTATCATTTTTTCCTTCTTAAACAAGGACAGCAATCTCTTGGAACGAGTCACTCGTAGTTCCTTGATCCGGTCCGTAATCAAGTGGCGTTTCACTCTGGCTCTGGAAGATGCATGCAGGTATTTTTTGATGATTCTCTGCATGGATTTTTACCATATATTGGCTTCATTTGCGAGGTTTTCTTATGAAGCGCACCGGGCTGCGAGCAATTTGATCACGTTCGGCGTGCGTTCAAAGCGCGGGCCTCCGCTTCCCGGCTTCCGCTGCTTAGGAAAATCCTGCAGGGACTTTTTTATGCCGTAAACTGTTGCCAAATGGCACCCTACCACCTTGGCAATCTCTTTCGGCTTCTTCTGGGCGAGCATAAAACTGGTGATCACTACTTTCGCGAACATTTTGACGAATTTGCAATAAAACAAATAGAATGTTTGGATGCAGCACTTGAAAGTAAACATAAACACATACACTTTCGACAGCAATTTGTCACTAGCCACACGAATTAACCCCTTACTCAAGTTTGAACATTTTCCCATTATTTTCTGCCGCACCCTGTATACCAACTTGTCAGCAGCATTTGACAAGATTATCCACGCGATTGCGATTGTGAAACTATAAAAACTTGGGGTTAGCGGCTCTAATCTGACCGATCGACAGCTGATGGTCACTATTGGGAACTACCAGTCCGCCATTTATCCAGCCACCTCAGGGATACCTCAAGGAAGTCACCTAGGGTCGTTGATTTTCCTACTTTATTTCAAAGAGGGGTGCCAAAAATCCACCATTCAAGCACCCTTATTTAAGCGATTTGACGCGATTAGATGAGAGACGATCTGATCATCAATACCAAATTTAGTTATCGCGTTACGTGTATAATATAAGTGTCAAGTCAGTTAGTTGAGCGTAGTTATAAGGCACTAGATTCTAGAATGATTAACCGATTTGTTGATTTTTTTTAACAAAATCTTGCGAAAGCAGATGGTTGCATTTTCAGTACCGATTTAAACCAATAGTCAACTCACACAGTTTCACTTGATGCTCTATCCGTGCTTCCTGTATCTCATTCAGTGATATCCTAAAATGACTCCTTTACCATCTAGCAGAGATGTACTCCTCCTGCGCCAAAAGGCTTAAGGGAAACTTTGAAATTTTCATGGACTCTGCTTTGTAGGTACCACTTGCAGTCTATTCAGAACGGGGTACCCTTGTTTATACAACCTTTCTCGTGAAACGTGGAATGTCCTCACCAAATACGACGTACGTCATACTGGCTGACTGTGTTCCGATGTCAATGGCGTTCCATCGCCCAACCTGGCCGTTTATGTCCTCCCTCTGACGCATTATTTCCGTGGGATGGGTGAAACTCGAGCATCGGCGACGGTAGACGTACAAACTTTAACAGAGGGATTCTTTCGGATCCGTTCCATTCCGCTGCATATACATGCATAATTAAACAACAGTCAGTGGAGGGGTTTCTCCAACGGTGGAAAGCGGTAGCCTTTTCCCACAAACATTCCTTTGAATTCCTGGGGGCTGGTGCGTGACACGGGGTATGACAAGGGATACATCTTTGGATTTACCTAGGCTTTAGCTCTGACTTCAGGACGATGCTGTTGTTTGATTTAGGTGTGCAATCTACATAAGACTGTTACCCTCTCGAAGGAAGAAGTGGTTTCAACGGAGGACGAGAGCTGAAGCTCTGCAATGGAAGCCGTAATTTCTCGAGGGTCGTGTTTTCAGTAATTCCCAGAACCATAAAATATTTCATCCTTTGATGTGAAGTGGGCAACAACCCACCGGAAGTGTGAGAGGACTGTTACCCACCGCAGGATATGGCGGATGGTCGGCGAAAAAAAAAACTGTAAATTCCCCCTGGAATTCCAATCTTTTCGTGGCGAGGGGTTATTCCGTCTACAAAAATATTGACGTTATTGCGGTGTCGCCTACTTGCACATTCTGCACATGACGGCGTTACCTTTGGTTGCGTACGAGTCTTTCCATATAGATTGAAAACAAAGCACACGCCACACGTGTTGTCCCAAAATTAAGCCGTCTGGAAACTGGAGAACCAATTTGCAATTCAAAATTGACGAAATCAGCCACCGAAAAGTTGGAAGCTGTCGGCGAAAGCCACCCGTAGAAACTAGTGGACCCACGTACAAGATGGAATTCGCAAATCGGACCACACCGGGCAGTAAGATAAACAAACGACAAATGTTCAAAAGGGAATTTGCTCGTTTTTCTTCACCGCAGTCACTCTGGGATAGCTCTGCACCTGACAACTATACTTTCCATCTGGGAGCCTGTGAGGCTAAACGATGGGGCCTTTCCCGAAGCGTAGAGAGAGATATAACGCAACGGACAGCAAGAACCCTCCTCATCTCGTATGCCGGCCCGAGTAACAGCTGCCGGCCAAACTACCTATATACTTTCTCAGTTCCGCTTTCGGTCAACCCGGGCGATGGACGATAATGGCCTCCGGAAGAAGAGGAACGCTCTTAGGTTGTACACATTTGGGCCGTCTCCTATCTGTTGTACGGTAGTTAATTGCATCATTTAAGCGAAACGACCCCGGTCAATGTGGAAATAACCATCGGCAATGGTTGTTTTCCCTTGCAAAGAGGACTGAAAGAAATGGCTTCGGGTGAAAATGGAATCACCGGTTGAGGAAACTGGAAGTGGGGGAGGTAAGGGTTGATTTTTAGCATTGTCATTGTTCCGGCAATTGCGATGGGTATAATAGCATAACTAGATGGTTAGTTGAGCGAATCGATTTGCCCAACCTGATGAATTCTGTGCCGGTGACAGTTGGTCCTATTTCTTCATTCCAGGAGGTCTTTGTGGCGATCAGTAGTAAGATGGGAAAGAAGAAAACTGCTGAGTTGGTCCACTATATGTATTCAGCCTTCACTGTTGGAATATTACATTCAAAAAGTAGCTTAGACATTTCTCCGGCTTAGAGTCATTAGGACGTTACTGCAGCGATTGATTTTTCTTCATCGGTTTTCCCTTCGTTAGAATATGGGACTAATTTAACATTGCGCGGTTTTTATTATATAGACTGTTCCGATAATTGTAAAAACACTAATGATTAACCGTCAATTCAAAATGCGTGCAGTATCCAACCAACTTTTCACTGAGACGTACTGTTCACATCCAAATTAAAATGATGTTGTCATATTTTTCAATTTTTCGCACGAAAGTTTGAAAATTAATGGCCTTTTTCCCAAACAAAGAAAACGGATTTTGCACAAACGGTTACCAATATAAAAACAGCACATGTTGGACATTGACAAGATAGCAAATGAAAAATTGATATGGCTTCCTTTGATAATGACTCTTTGCTTGAATGAGTGACCCTAGCTGCTTTGTAAATATATTCAAGCATGGTCGAAACTTAGTAGCATCGGCATATGTCGACGAAAACCTGAAGTTTTCTCCTCCTGAAGGGTTCCCTCGGGGTATCTGTGTTGTCCCGGAATGGTCAATATGGTCATTCGTCCATTTCCTGCACACACTGTTCTCTCGTCGCCTTTTGAAAACTTTTGCGTATCTGATGAAATCAACTCACAGAGTGAAAACAATACGCAATCAACTATGTCTACGTAAATTTTATTTTTTTAAATTTTAGCCAACAGATCAATAGTTAAAGGGTGTATTCGATAAAAATGGCACACACATATATACTCATCAAAATTAAACTGATTATCGGATTTTCTTGAAACTTTCAGGGAATGAAGAACTACTAATGAGTTTTGATTTACAACATTTCTCGAGTACTTTTTCAAACAGACGTATCTGATTTGGTAAACAAAGAGGGGAAGTAAAATGCAAACGTTAAATTCTTGAAACCCTTACCCCTTTCATGCAAACTAGGGCCACCAACACAAGGAATAACATGTCCTCAACATGATGGTGTTGCTTCTTTTTGTGAGAGTTCTGAGAGATTTGCTAAATTTACGTTTGAATTTAACTTCCCCTCTTTGTTTACAAAATCAGATACGTCTGTTTGAAAAAGTACTCGAGATTTGTTTTATTCAATTTCGTCTCCCATCCCGAATGCCCGCACCTTCCTTTTCACTCCACCCATCAAATTTTGTACAACCGATTTTCCCAGTGTTTTTGTTGTTTTTACCCAAATTTTCTTCAATTCTAGCTCTGTTTTTATAGTTTTGGGATGTTTGCGAAGTTCCGTTTTCATAATTGCCCAGAATTTTTCAATTCGACGAAGTTCCGGTGAATTTGGTGGGTTCATATCCTTTGGTACACAATTGACTCCGT
Organism: Aedes japonicus; assembly: GCA_034211315.2. Classification (NCBI taxonomy): domain Eukaryota; kingdom Metazoa; phylum Arthropoda; class Insecta; order Diptera; family Culicidae; genus Aedes; species Aedes japonicus. The sequence goes on along the minus strand of JASCZW010002294.1, from coordinate 47,793 downwards.
TGGCTCGGTACCACTCCAATACGTTTCGAGCGTAGTGGCAGGATGCTAGATCAGGCCAAAACAGAGTTGATCCTTTGTTCTTCTTAATGAAGGCACTCTTCCGTGTAAATCGCACCGTTTATTGTTCCGGAAGTGATGAAGGGAGCACTTTTTTAACCACATCCGCAAATCGCCTGCCAGATTAGAAACTTCTTTGCAAATTTCGATAGTTTCTTCTTTCGAACATCCTCCGGAACATCGAACTTCGACTTGGCAACGAAATATTCTTGCCCAGGAAGTTGACGGAAGTCGGCCTTGACGTATGTTTCGTCATCCATCACGATGCAACCGGATTTGGTGAGCAGCTTCGTGTAAAGTTTCCGGGCGCGGGTTTTCGCAGTGATGTTTTGTTTTTCATTCCGGTTTGGGGATTTTTGCACTTTGTAAACATGTAACCCAGCACGCTTCATGGTTTTCTGCACAAAACCGACTGACACCTTAGACTTTTTAGCGACATCTCGAATTGACATGTTTGGACGGTTCTTGAATTGTTGTACGACTTTCCTGGCCATTTTACTGTCCATTGGACCACTTTTACTTCCTTCCTTTGGACACTCAGACGCTCCTTGAAGGTTTTTATTACACGAGACACAGTTTTATTTGCAATTCCAAGCCTTTTAGCAATCCACCGGTGGGACGTCCTGGATTTTGATTGTGAGTGCACAAAATTTTCTCACGGACAATTTCTTGTTTCGACTACATGACTGGAACTACTGAATGTATAACTATGAAACTTGTCAGATGTAAATAATACACTATGGATAAGATCTACTCAAATTTCTAGGTTTTTTACTCATACGATTCGAAAGTTACAGAAGATTTTCTGTGTGCCATTTTTATCGAATACACCCTCTTGAGCAATTTGAGTGTGCGGATGTTAAACTGTACACCCTTCTCTCAACAAAAATCATTAAGTCTTAGCAGTACATAGGTATGTCTCTGCGAAAATCTGTTTTTGCCCTCTCTTAAAGAGTTCTTCCGAGGTATTCGGGTTTTTTCAGAGTTTCCAATATAGCCATTGGTCAATTTCAAGGCTAGAAGTATACAACTTATAAAAAATCATGATGCTTGAGCTGTCGAAAGGCATGTTTCGGTGGAAATATGTATATTTGTCCCATCGTAAAGGGTTCCCCTGGGGCATTCGGATTATTTCGAAATGGTCAATATAGTAATTGGCAGATTTCTAGCCTAGAAATGGACTTCTTATAAAAAATCATGAAGTTTGAAACGTCGAAAGGCATGTTTCAGTGAAAATCCGTATTTGTCTCCTTCTGAAGGGTTCCCCGTAGTATCCGGATTGTCTCGGAATGGCGAATATGGTCATTGGTCCATTTCAAGGCTCGAACTAGACTACTCAACAAAAATCATGAAGTTTAAATCGTCGAAAGGAATGTTTCGGCGAAAATCCGTATTTGTTCCTGCCTGAAGAGTTCTTCCGGAGCATCCAGGTTGTCTCAGAATGTTCAATACGGTCATTGATCAATTTTAAGGCTAGAAGTAGACTATTCAACAGAAATCAGAAAAATTGAAAGGTATGTGAAAATTTTAGTCGTCGAAAGGTATCGAAATCTGTACTTTTCCCCTTCTAAACGGTTCTCCTGGGGCATCCGGATTGTCCCGGAATGGCCATCCCATTCCTCTTGCCACTTCTTAAAGGATGGAACGGCCAAAACTTGGTCGACGCAAAGTGACGTACTTTTTTTAATCGTGCATTTACAAAACCTGAACAGCCCTCATTTTGTAGGTGCATGCTTACGAAATGATGACTCTATTTACTTTTTGCAGTTCTCTCTTCAGTTGTCAAAATGGCGTCGAAGCAAAAAGCGCAGCGTAACAATATTTTGCACGCGCAAAAGCAAATTCTACAGAAGTGGTCAAAATGGTGCGAAGTACCACTGTGTAGAAGCTTATGGGTCATGTTCGAGAAAAAGTCAGGAGTCTTGGCTATGATTAAATATTTTGATGAAACGAGAGTAAAATATCATATAAAACACAAATACAAATATGATTTGCCAAATAAAATTATTAAAATTTAAAAAAAAACATTACATTTTTTCTAAGGTGTGCCTTTACTTTCTGGAACAGTCTATATACAGCTACCGGAAAGGGAAAAGTTTAAAATAATTAAAGCAGAAACAAATGTCAAAGTTCCCGAAAAAATACTTGGTTTGGCAGGCGATTTGCACCTGTCGGCTAGAAAGTGAAGCACTCGTGACAACTGGAACTGTCAAACAAGATATTTATTTAATGGAATGCTTGCAAAAACGCTGATTGCCTTTCATCGAAGAAACATTGTTGTTCCGTGCTGTCCTGGTCAGAAATCGCTTCTTGCCACTACGGAAAATAGGCACAGGAATGATATGCCGCCAATAGTGTGTACCCAAGGAGAATAAGCCTCCTAATTCGCCAGAACTGCGCACAATTTGGAAAAATATTGGGCAATCGTAAAAAGAAACCTCAAGAGAAGTCGAAAAACAGTTGGAAGTGAAAAACAGTTCAGGGCAAATTGACGTTCAGCATCAGATAAGGTGGATATAACAGCGGTACAGAACTTGATGGAAGGCGTGGAGCTTAAAGCCCGACAGTTCTCATTTGGAAAATCGGAAGCCTAATAAAATAATCTTTCTGTGTTTTGTAGACGATTAACTTCAGAAAGAAATAAAGTTGATAATTTATATAATAAACTAATCGATGTGCACCTTAATCAAGATTGACCAATTTTTTACCGTTCCACCCTCTAATGGTGCAGTCCGTGTTCGTATTTGAACTCCTTTGGTGTCCCTGTTAGCTCCTTGTTAGAAATCCTGATCCTCCTCCAACAATAGTACAATCGGGATCATTCCGACTATGACGCTTCAAATGATATTATCCGGTAGGCATTAACCAGCCTCATGCTCAACAACCTGAACACATGACCTATTTCTTGTAGTCTTTATTGGTAGGAACCAGACCGGACTACTACGTGGATTACTGACGTGGATGCACTAGCTAGGCACCTCATCTTGCTGCTGCGTATCAACGCTGTGGTTGCTGCCTTCTGACAGGACTATTCGTCGTAGTTTAGTGGACCGTCCATTATCACACCAAATGCTTGATCTCACGCTTCGGGTCGATGGTGTATTCTCTGACTGTGATTTTTGCCTATGGATCTGTTTTTCTGTCACTGATTACCGTAATAGGCCCGTTCACGATTTGCTGTAAACGTCAATTTTCTCATCCCACTCCTTCGTTTTACCAATCCGCTATCGAAAAGAATCAATCATAACATGCCAATTGCTGTTATCACAAACTCATCTACTAGTCGGTTATAAGATATACGTGCATAACCAAACATTTAGTTGTCGTGGATCTTTAGATTGGCAATAAGTATCATTTCGAATCATTAGCCCGATAGATAGAGCTTATGTTCGTATCCTTAGCAATGAAATAGTTTGGAAAATGGAGGAGTTTTAGACCTATTTCCTAACAACTGATTAAAGCAGTCACCCCGTTCCATACCGTAAGTATTATATGACTTTTTTTTCGAAAACGAAAAAGCAAAACACGTAAATTGCACAGCATGGATTGTTGCGATTTCAGTTTTGTACAATATAGGGTATTACTGTGGAAAAACCCAGGAAGTGGTTGTGAACATAGACAAAGCAACAACAGAACGTCAAAAAGTAGAAGGACGGTTGAAGTTTTATGTTCGAAATTTAATCGCTTGTGACTGCCTGTCAAACGAACTAATAAATAAAAATTATCAATACTCACTCAGTCTTGCAGTCTTGCAGCGGTACTATGCTAGAATCGATTCCTCGATAATAAAACCCAAAAAGTGGGATCGATGAGCCCACCCTCGTCCGCGGAATGTTAACAATAGGGGGAGGGGGGGGGGGGGTGGCGATCAGTTCCAAACTGGGTAATCAAATTGTTTCACTTGGGTGCTCGGATGGTCCCCTTGTCTTCGAAAATTCATCTGTATTTAATATTGAAATATTACTCTGATTTCTAACCTTGAGGCTTAGCATTTCCGCAGAAAATAAGATTAAAGACTGTTTCAGAAATTAAAAAGACTTGTAAAAAAAAAATGTTTAAAGATTTTAATTATTTTATTTGTTTCACATAACATTGAACTCTCCTTCAATCTTTTATTATAACCAAGACATCTCACTTTTTCTCGAACAAGAACCATAAGCTTCTACACAATTTCACTTTCCCACAATTTCACTTTCCAGTGAAAATCACCACTTATGTCCAATTCTATTTAATGTCAACCGCTGGTTTTACGAATTTCCGTTGCATTGCAATGCATTGCTTTGGTCAAAGCCCAGATAGTCTCGATTGGACGTGCCTCCGGACAATTTGGCGGATTCATGTCTTTTGGCACAAAACAGACATTTTGGCATTTGTACTATTCTACCCTAGCTGCACACATGTTGCAAATCGGTTGAAGTAACTTTAATATGACTCAATTAGCTCGCAATCAAGTTGCTGCAGCTAATGATGACGTTTTGGTGTTGCTTGGGTAGTGTGTCCTTGGCGAATTGATATCATGCCAAATCAGGCCAACATATGACATTCCTTGATGAACATGTGGGTGTTCATTGTCTACGATGTTACGTACGGGCTAGATATTTTTCCGCATTTACACATTGCCTGTTATTATACACCCAGAATTTCTACAAAAAAATTGTATCACATAGTTTCCGGGCTCTCGGTTGCATAGGCGCGACCTGATTTGAGCTCTCTTTGGGTTTCTTCTGCTTTCGGTATGTCTTGAGTCAGAGTCACTCATTTGCACGCATCCAGTAAGTTGTCTAGGTCCTTATCTTGTTCTCCAAGTCTCAAATGGAAGCCAATGATTTCTGCTCATAGGCATCCCCGATCTTCTTGTCCCTGCCCTTCGGTTCAGAAAGAGGTATGGGCGCGTTCTGTCGAGTTGGTCACGGCAGATTTCATGCGTGAATCAGCTGCCCCATCAACGTTCAAAAGTGCCTGAGCCAAATGGACAGCTTGTAATGATCACTTGTAGATGCGATGGGGGATCATTGCCCTAATATTCCTAAATGTAGCACGTTGTAAAATGTTTCTTGTCTTCTATAAATAAACACGATGGAATTGAGTAAACGAATGGAAACTCATCGGGAATGATCTCTCATATGCATCCGTCGAACCAGTCTGAACGGCTGTTGTGAGAATATCACCATGAAAATCTCACATGCGCATAGCGCATTACCAATCACTAATGCTTTTCCTTTTTTTCTGTTCTCCTTCCTATACTATGACCACGAGCAATGATATTATTGATATCCACAAAGTCAACTCTTTCTAAAGCAGAAACATCGAGACTACACAGAGCAATAAGTAAAGAACGGTATAAACCATAACCAATTTTACTTTCAGCCAAATTTTGTAACACAAGGTAAGCAATCAAATGACCACAACAAAATATACTGAATATCCACGACCTAATATATAACGGGGAAAGGGAGGGACCATCAGGGCACCCAAGTGAAACGATTTGGATAGGGAGCATGGGACTGCCTCCTCCCTATTGTTAACATTTCGTAGAACAAGGGCGGGCTCTTCGACCCCATCTATTGGGTTTATTCTGTCAATCGAGGGCTCGATTCTTATTCTGAGGGTGTGAACTTGCTTTTGGAAGAAGATTCTCTACCCTATATTTACGGTTTCTCGTAAGTGTATCTGCTAACGGGCCCACCGAAGCAGTTTTGGCCCTTCATACAGGAGTTTGATGATCAAAAACAACAATAGAATCCTGATCAAATCGTTTTTCAGATTATTCCACTGCTATGGAAAGTTATCTTGCTACAATAGATCTAGTATCTCATCATCATCATCATCATCATCATCATCATCATCATAGGCATCCCTGATCTTCTTGTCAATAGCAGGTCTTACAGGACCAGATTTTGGACCACTCCTCGGTGCATCATCTAAAGTAAATTGTTCCTCATGTTCTCAAACTGCAGTTCATACCGCTCCGACGTAACCTCTCTCTTGCCTGCTATGCTCAGTGTACCCATAATCTCAAAAAAGTGCACATACTCATTTATGGGTAAAATTGACTTTACCCATATTTGAGTAAATTTGAATGGAAAAAAATACTCAAGTATGCGTAAGTAGTAACGTACCCATAAATGGGTATGTGCACTTTTCGCGATTATGGGTATTCTTCACCCATATTTGGGTAAATTGATCGTAGCGTGTGGCCAATTTTCTTAAAAAGATTCCACTCACAGTTTGCCATTTGTGTACGATACTTTTTTGTTGCTCCGTAAAGACCCCGCATTTTGAAAGTCAAACAGAAACTTAGTTTTTTTATGCTATTTTTTTTATGCAGATATGTATACAAAAAGGACGCAGCGAAAAAAATCGTTAAATTCACAATGACCCTAAGCATTAGGTGTGCTTATAATTTCTGGAACAGTCTTTAATTATAGTTATTTTGTAATTATTATCATTGAAGCGACTTCATTTCTCTTTTTCAAACGAATACTGAATTCACATATACTGCAACCCACACCCGAAAAAACATTCGATTGCAACCCGACACGTATCGGCCGATGTATGACGGCTGAGAGAGACAGAGATCGAAATCGATTCCATCCCTTTCTAGACATGTAATTTTCTTCACAAAAGAAAGGTTTCATTCCCATCGCCGTCATCGTCGTCGTTGTCGTCATCATGTTCCTCGACCTTGGGGGACCTTCCCATTCGGGCGCAAAGTTTTCCTTTAATGGGGAACGTGGCTTGCTCTCGGCAGCTTCTACAGTTGCCGTCGATGTTTGTCAGCTATTTCCGAGCCTTGATGATGAATACGTAATCTACTTAGCAAAGTTAAAATCAATACACACGTGATTTCGTCGGCACATGAGCCTGGGAGGACCGTGCCGTATAGTCTTGAATGAGTTTGAACGGACGGGGTAACGGATGGGACGGAAGCGAAGAAAGAGCTGCCTATCTTCCATAAGACCAAGTGTCAGGCGGCCTGACTAATTAAACTTTTGCCAGTCTGTTGGGCGGGTGTGCGATAAATGACTTTTCGGAGGAAGGCGGAAAAGTTAATCAACCTCCTTCAATTTCGGCGAGGAACGTAAGTTCTTGCTGATTGAAATGCCAATCTGTAGCGAGTTGCAAATTGAATAAGCATCGTTCATTTCATACTTAGATTGGATATTCATTTTAGGTTAAAATACTAAATCCAAAAGTTAAAGGCTTAAGTGATTTCAATTTCTGATACACTAGAAGTTTTAAATCGTCTGTTGAAAAAAAAAAACTTATTCTGTTGAATAAATTAAAATGATTTCCAGGAAACAGCATTTAACTGCAATTGATATGTATCCCATAGTTAAATTTCCACAGAATAATTACGGGATGAATTAATGAGTGCTCCGAGTACCTCAAAACGTATTTACACAGTTGCAAAAACCCATAATTCTTCATACTCGTGCCTGGGGTAAAAGCCAACATGGTGTAGATAAATAAACTGACAAATAACTTTGTATCCTTCAATTTGTACTGAACAACTCGGTGCTATCAGCATCATCATCTCGCACATAATTTGCGAATCAATAAACAACGACCATCAGGATCAGTCAATTAGATGCCGCTGGCCTCACCGGTTCCCACGAACGTTCGTCGAAGCTAGGTTCTGTTCCAGGGTTTGCCAGTGATGCTCTGACTCGCTCGTTAGTCGCGTTAGTAAACAAATAAATCTGCCGAACACCGAAGTGACTGGCAAATACAAATCAATGTTCGTCACATCGGCGGGAAAATGGGTCATTTGCCACGGTGAATGAATTAGTAGGGTAATTATTCGGAGAAATTCCATTACGGTCGTCGTGTTGCAAATTTGTATCCATTGTACCGTTGGCTCTCGATTTGAATTTGGCCACGTGCGTCAATCAGCATTCGGCAGTGTGCTATGGCAGATTATACATAAATCTGCTTGTCTAGGTAAACTGGCAGGATTCGAGTCGAGGTAACGATGGATCAAAAGATGTTGGAATATTGAAGTTTATCTCAAGTCCATTCGAATAAAACGAGGGGAATGATTAGTAGATGCATTTCCCGGTTTGATGTTCCTTATCCGAATAGAGAAATGGTTTCTTAGAACTTCATCCATCTTCTTGTCCTTCTGAAGCAGCACGTAACTTTAAAGCGATTCATAGTGGGCAAAAAGTGGCCTAGAATTGGGTCCCAAAAACCACTGAATATCGTATTTTGACCTCATACGATTTTCATTTTGATACATTTTGAACACCACTCAAATAGCTGCCTAAACTTAAGTGTAAATGCTCCAGAAGCTTTTTACCCTTCTCACATCAATAGAAGGGTATTAAGATCTCTTGAAAACTCGACTTTTTATCCGAGGCCCACAGGGCCGAGTGTCATATACCATTCGAATCAGCTCGACAAACTGAGCACATGTCTGTGTGTATGTATGTGTGTGTATGTGTGTATGTGTGTGTATGTGTGTGTGTATGTGTGTGTATGTGTGTGTGCGTTACAAATAATGTCACATCGGTTTCTCAGCCATTTGCGAACCGATTTCAGTTCTGTTGACGGCAAATGGAAGCTACAATATTCCCATAGAACGCTATTGATTTTTTTTTCATTCGGACATTTCGTTAAGAAGATATGAACGAAACAGTACTTGACGGCCTATTATAATAGTAATCAAACAGTTTAGTCTCCGATTACATACTGAGCTTTTTGTGTACCGATTTTAGTTTTGTTGGTGCCAAATTAAAGCTATGAAATTTCTGAATAACTGCTCAAAACTGCTGATTGGATAATCCTTAATGGAGATATGACCAAAACAATACCTGAGAGTACATAATTGTGAGATGAAAATTTACTCGTTGCAGTACAAAACCAAACAAGACCAATCACACCAACCGATGCCGCTTGCATTCTATTGTGTCGCATCTGGTGCGTTGTATAGCACATACACTCAGTAGCAAAAAAAAAGCCGAGCAAAATTTTGCTTCCAAAATACGCGTTGTTCAACCTCCACATTAATCTCTGTATTGTTTCAAGACATGGAGAAATTTTTAATATCCTACCTAAATTTTTCTCAAAAATACGGATTTTTTAAATTGGTATGTCAAAATTGACTTTTTTCACATATGTTATGATAACTTGAAATTTATAAATTTTATCAACATAAAATTTTGGTCACATAAGGTGTATACATTAGTTATAGTGTTGTCAAAATTTCAGCTAAATATATTGATAATTGACAAAGTTAAAGAAAGTTGAACAACGCGTCTTTTGGAAGCAAAATTTTGCTCGGCTTTTTTTTGCTACTGAGTGTACAGCGGACTAGCCACACTATAATTAGAGCAGCATCGATTGGCTCGAGTAGTCTGGTTTTGTACTGCAACGAGTAGATTCGAAAATTACACAAAGTCTCCATTTACTATTTTCAACGAACATGTACTTATTAAGCATCTTGAATCCATATCGATAATCAAAATTGAAGCTCAGGATTGTCTAATAATTCATTCTATGGACTGATTATATGAAATTTCTTATATTTATGTATATTTTCTCTATTTTCTAACTAACATAAACAGGTCGCTAAGCATTATGGCAATTATGGCAATATTTTAATCACATCGATGAATAATGTTTTCAGGATTCTCAAATAGTTCATTTAATAAACAGAAATTCCAGGAAGATCCAAGAATATTCGATGGGGTTTGAGAAAACGTGACGATCCATACAAAAAAAAAAAATGAAGGTCCATACAAAAATTATAAAAAGTAATTTTTTGCGTGACGTAATTAATGGACGTTCCCTTATCCACCGACCATACATGAAAACAATCACCGCTAGGTAGACCAACTCGGCGAATGTTGTTGTTCAAGCGGGGTTATTTACCAGTAAGTCTCAAGCCGGCAACAACCAGAATCTCGAGGTCCTTGACATATTGCAAAGATATTCGAGAGTTTAGAGCTTTTTGAATGGTGTACACTTTGAATCAGAATTCGTCCGATACGTGGTGCTAGTGTTCATGGGAACTATTTGTAACATCTGTATTTTAATGTAACCATGGACTTCCAGACGGCCGACTTCATAACTCAGAATTGTTTCACTGCGTGGCAAAGGTCTGCCAGTAAACTATGTATTAAATGTTTATTGCCGATTACCCCAATTTTTTGTACGATCTTCTGACAACTTCGAGAAGTTCTTCACAAAACTTCAAGTAAGTCCTTTAGAGAACATCCTGGAAGTTCTTCAGATAATTTCAGGAAAGTTCTTCAGGAAAGATGTTCAGAGAACTTCATGGAAGTGAAATTTATGGGATTTCTGGAAAGAACATCAGCGAGGTTCTGCTGTGAACTTCAGGCAAGTTCTTCAGAGAACTTTATGAAAATCTTCAGAGAATTCCATGGCAGGAGTTCAGAAAACTCCTGGAAAGTTCTTCTAGGGAAGTTCTGACGAGAACTTCAGGTAAGTTCTTCAGAAAACTTCAGGGAAATTCTTTAAAGAACATCAGAGAAATTCTGCAGAAAATTTCATGGAAGTTCTGCAGAGAACTTCGGGAATTTTTTTAAAAAACTTCATGGAAGTGAAATTTAGGGAAGTTCTTTAGAGAACTACAGCGAAGTTCTGCTGAGAGCTTCAGGAAAGTTCTTCAGAGAACTTCATGGAAGTAAAATTTATGTAAGTCCTGCAGAGAATATTAAGGAAGTTCTGCTGAGAACTCAAGGCAAGTTCTTTAGAGAACTTCATGAAAATCTTCAGGGAATTTCATGAAAAGAGTTCATAAAAATCGTGGAAGATTCTTCAGAGAACTTCATGGAAGTTCTGACGAGAACTTCAAGAAGGTTCTGACGAGAACTCCAGGGAAGTTCTGACGAGAACTTCAGGGAAATTCTCTAGTCAATATCAGAGAAATTCTGCAGAAAACTTGATGGAAGTTCTGTAGAGAACTTCGGAAAAGCTCTTCAGAGAACTTCATGGAAGTGAAATTTAGGTAAGTTCTTTAGATAACTACAGCGAAGTTCTGCTGAGAAGATCGGGAAAGTTCTTCAGAGAACTTCATGGAAGTGAAATTTATGGAAGTTCTTCAGAGAATATCAGGGAAGTTCTTCTGAGAACTGAAGGCAAGTTCTCCAGAGATCTTCATGGAAGTTCTTCAGAGAACTTCATGGAAATCTTCAGAGAATTTCATGAAAGAATTTCAGAGAGCTCCTGGAAAATTCGGCATTGAGCTTCAGGAAAATTCTGACGAGGACTTCAGGAAAGTTCTGATGAGAACTTCAGGGAAGTTTTTCAGATAATTTTAAGAAAGCTCTTCAGAGAACTTCATTGAAGTGAAATTTATGAAAGTACTTCAGAGAACTTCAGGGAAGTTCTTCAGAGTAGTTCAGGGAAATTCTGCAGCGAACATCAGGGAAAATCTGCAAAAAAAATCATAGAAGTTCTGCAAAGGGAATTTCTGCAAAGAACTTCAGGGAAGTTCTGCAGCGAACTTAATGAAAGTTCTTCAGAGAACTTTATGGAAGTTCTGCAGAGAACTTACTGGAAATTCTGCAGAACCCTTCAGGCAACTTCAGAGAACTTCATGAAAATCTTCAGAGAACTTCATGAAAGTTCTTCAGAGAACTTCAGGGAAGTTCTGACGAGAACTTCAGGGAAGTTCTGACGAGAACTTCAGCGAAGTTCTGACGAGAACTTCTGGGAAATTCTTCAGAGAACATCAGAGAAATTCTGCAGAAATTTTCATGGAAGTTCTGCTGACACTTTAATTGAAGTTCAGCAGAGAACTTCAGGGAAGTTATTCAGAGAACTTCAGGGAAGTTCTGCAGAGAACTTCATAGAAGTTCCTTATATATTTTCAGGGAATTTCCTCAGAGAACTTAATGAAAATTCTGCAAAAAACTTCAGGGAAGTTCTGCAGAAAACTTCATGGAAGTTCTACACAGAACTTCACGGAAGATCTTCAGATAATTCTTCAGAGCACTTCAGAAAAATTCTACAGAGAACTTCAGGGAAGTTTCGCAGAGAACTTGAGGGCAGAGAACTTCATGAAAGTTCTTCAGTTAACTTCAGGGAAGCTCTTCAGAGAACCCAATGGAAATTCTGCAGAGAATTTCCCTGAAATTCTTTGCAGAGAACATAAGCAAAATCCTGCAGAGAACTAGAACTGCTAAAACTTTATGGAAATCCTTAAGAGAACTTTATGCAAGTTCTGCAGAAAACTTTATTATGGCTCCTCCCTTAGCTCAGTCAGTAAAGGCGCAGCTACAAAGCTACACCATGCTGGAGGGGACTGGGTTCGATTCCCGATCTGGTTTAGATTTTTTTTGTAAATTTCTCGACTCCCTGGGCATAGGGTATGATTATACTTGCCAAACAATCATACAAATGCAAAAATGGTACCTGGCATCGAAAGTTCTTTATTCATAACTATGGAAGTGCATTTAGAACACTAGGTTGAGAACAAGTAATAAGCTGAAACGGTGAGAAAAAAAAAAGAAAGCCAAGAACTTTATGGAAGTTCTGCAGAGAACTTCATGGAAATACATAGAAGTTCTTCACAGAACTTCATGTTCATGGAAGTTCTGTAGAAAACTTTATGACAATTCTGCAGAAAACTTCAGGAAAGTTTTGCAGAGAACTTCAGGTCGTCCGCTACGTGGTGCTAGTGAGCATAGGAACTTGTTGTAATATCTTTATTGTGATTTCTAGATCATGTATGAATATATTGTTATCAGAAAATTTATTCGAGTAATCATGGTCTTCCAGACGGTCGATTTCATAATTCAGAATTGTTTCACTGCGAGGCACCGGACTGCTTGTGAACTATGTAATAAATGTTTATCGCCAGTACACATGAGAGGCTGATTACCCCGAAATTGGTATTTTTGGTACGTTCTTCTGACAACTTCGGGCTACTCTTTCAGAGAAGTTCTTTCTTTACTTCAGAGAAGTAACTCCTTTAGAGAGCTTCATGGAAGTTCTTCAGATTATTTCAGGGAAGTTTTTCAAGAAAGATGTTCAGAGAACTTCATGGAAGTGAAATTTCTGCAGAGAACATCAGAGAAGTTCTGCTGTGAACTTTAGGCAAGTTCTTCAGAGAACTTCATGGAAGTTCTTCAGATAACTTCATGGAAGTTTTTCAGAGAACTTCATGAAAATATTCAGAGAATTTAATTATGGGAGTTCAGGAAACTCCTGGAAAGTTCTTCAGAGAACTCCTGGAAAGTTCTTCAGAGAACTTCAGGGAAGTTCTTCGGAAAATTTCAGGGAAATTATTGTGAGAACATCCGAGAAATTCTGCAGAACATTCCATGAAAGTTCTGCAGAGAACTTAGGGAAGTTTCGCAGGGAGCTTAGGGAAGTCAGAGTGCTTCAAAGAAATTTTTCAAAGAACTTCATGGAATTTCTTTAGAGAACATCAGCGAAATTCTGCAGAGAACTCCAGAGAAGTTCTTCAGAGAACTTCAGACTATTTCTGCAGAGAATTTCAAGGAAATTCTTCAGAGGACATCAATGAAAACCTGCAGAGAGCTTCAGGGTAATTCTACAGAGAATTTCAGGGAATTTCTTCAGAGAACTTCACGGAAATTCTACAGAGAATTTCAGACTATTTCTGCAGAGAAGTTCAGTGAAATTCTTCAGAGGATATTAACGAAATTCTGCAATGAACTTCAGGGAAATTCTACAGAGAATTTCAGGGAATTTTTGCAGAGAATTTCAGGGAAGTTCCGCAGAGAATTTCAGGTTAGGGTGTTATTAGATAATAAACGAGGAACATTTAATCCAGTTTAATGTTAACATATGTGTGTGTCATGTTTCACTGCAGCACCTATTCACTTTTCATAGAAGAGACAAAATAATGTCATTTGAGCAGATGGAGGCGAAGCTGGCCATAAAATGTCGAAATTTGACACGAGGCGCTTGGATTTGGACGAAACATATTCAATATAACAGAATACGTATTTTGACATAAGTATATATTGTTTGGATTCAAGAGTAACTTTTGAGAAGGGTTTTATGTGTTTTTGATACAACATATTTAGGGAAAGCAATAACTCGGAAATCATTCGTTTTAGAGACAAAAAAAAGTCTGAGAGGAAATGGTAGGGAACCAAAATGTTCACGAACATACACACTGAAAAAATCGTAATTAAAAAATTAAAATTTTCAAAAAACGCTATTTTTATTTTATTTTTTCATGATTCAAGTGGTAAAATTTGGACCAAAATACATTAGTACATTAGTACATTAATACAAAACACAAGAGGTTAAAACAACATGGACAAACAAATATAAAAAAAAGTTTTCCTAATAGCAGCTTTGGAAGATTTTCATAAAATCAATTTATGTACATCAAAAATACTTTTCAATGCAAAAAAAAATATTTTAAATCAAATTTTTCATCGACAATTCAATATTATGATTGCTGTAAAGGTATCCGTTTTCAAGATATTTTGAATTGTATGTCATCAGTAGCTAAAAATTCACAAAACACGTCCTTTTCGTAAGTTATTCGGGATGGTACATCACCAAAACTATGTTTGTTTCACCAAACATGGATAATCAAACAACTTTTTCTTTGACTCTCACACGATTGGACTACTCTAGCAGCGCGCTTGTTGCAAATCAGTAAAAGTTACTTTAATGCGACTCAATTTGGTCACAATCAAGTTGCTGCAACTAACTATGATGGCTTGGTGTTGCTTGGGGAATATCACTAGTTGACAAAATCTCAAAAAGCTTTATGCCAATTTCCTTTAACTTGTGTCCAAAACCACAGAAAATCGTATTTTTACCTCCGGAGATTTGCATTTTTCTTACAAGTTGGCATCAAGAATGAAAATGAGAATCATTCAAATAACTGCCACAGTTTAAATGTAAATGGTCCAGATGGTTTATATTCCTTAACCTTTTACGAACAACTTTGCTCCCCGGCTAAAGCGGAGCCTCTTGAGGAGGGTCTCAAAGGATATATGGGGTTTGACTTTCTTGGTTTCATCACAATCAGAATATCTCGTAATCCATTCCATATATAAAGTTACATTTGTATAGTTATACAAATTTGCATAGTAGAAGTTTTTTGTTAAAGTCTAAGAAACTTTGAAAAATGCTACTGAATATTTACATTTGAGCTGAGGCAGTTATATGAGTGGTGCTCAAAATATTTCAACATTTCAATTTTTTATGTCAATTCGTGAAGAAAAATGCAAATCTGCGAGGGTCGGAATACGATTTCGGTGGTTTTGGAATCCAAGGTAACGAAAACTGGCATGAAGCTCTGTGTCTAAAAGTCTCTGTTGACCAGTGTAATTGTTATGTAGATGTTTATTGAAAACTATTAATGAGACTACAATCCATACGTTTAGTTCTATGATAGTACTAAAATAATCTCATTGCTGCAGGTATGTAGAAGTTTCTAGAAACTATTCTGCATATCAATTGTGCATAAAGGAACATTGTGTGCCAACGTTCTCTATAGCACATTCATCCGGAATGACATACCTACAATCGAATTGATAATACTCCGGATGTCTCTCTCGACTAATTTCCATAATAGATCATCACAATCGACAAAGCCCTGGTTGACAACCCAGATGCAAATATATGAGCACCTCTTTTCACACACACCCACACACACACTTCCACATATCTCTCTGACCATCGGAGCAAAGAAGTGATAAACACGCACCGAAACAATTTTCCAACAAACATCATCGAACGGATGGATGGGAAAGTTTTTCCGACCGATTCCTGCGTTTCTCGATTTCTGCATACATTCCTTCGTCCCCGGGCTAGGCACCTTCTTTGGTCCGCAATTTATTACTCTCCTGGTGGTGAGTACCCACATTGAGAAGAAGATTCATGTCGGAGAAAACGGAACAGCTTTCGGGTAGGCGGGTAGGTGGAGATAACCTCCAGCATGACATGGGACTAATAAGGGAAAGTTTTTCCTCGAATTGGATGGATCTCCCCTTTGTTGGCAAGGGGTGGGTGGTGTTTTGGTACAGTCGGGTATCCTACAGAACGGTGGTTGGTTGTGTTGCAATCAATTAGGTTAATTCTCGGTAGGCAACAAGGTTATAGTAGCTCCTAACTTCGTACAAAAACTCAGCTCAATTGTTTCCAGGACACCCGAGAATCTACCCACCGTACTAAAGGAGTCTTGACTGTTGATTTTTTTCGATTTGGTTGAGGTGTTAAGATTTTGGAAACCAGGGAGATACCGTCACAATAAATTTATTTTCAAATGTTCTGGATAAAATGTAATACTGGAAATGATCCATTTACCGAAAACCAAGCAAAATTGATGGGCATCCCTACCATAGTCTACGGTCTGTTTACGGTCGATCCGACCTTGTATGTTGTTGTTTCGCCTCCGGTGCCCATTAGGAGTCTATAGAACAAATAATAAAAT
This sequence comes from Aedes japonicus, assembly GCA_034211315.2. NCBI lineage: Eukaryota > Metazoa > Arthropoda > Insecta > Diptera > Culicidae > Aedes > Aedes japonicus. The sequence continues at coordinate 31,337 of JASCZW010002294.1, read as the reverse complement.
CCGGATTTTTGTGGCGTATGGCAATGACAGTCAGCTTCTGGATGGTTACGTCCATTTGTTCTGAATTGAGTTGTCTCTCACGTACACTTACGTATTATTCGTACTAGGAACGTCGATGTTGTCGACATCATTCATTCCAGACTGGCGATATCCGGAGAAATTTGAAGTTCATAAGATGGGCACATAAAACGCATTGAATCAACATTGAATGATCATTGGATTGGATGAATCGACATTTCGAGACATGGGATAAGATAATTAGAAGCATTCAAAAAAGAGGAATTGGATTTTCAAATATGAGTCTACGCGGTTTATGAACAGACCCCATGCACTCCAAATATGTTTACGGGCACCATGCTAGTCCTTAGATGATATTAAAAGTTTTTCTAAACTGATGGAGTTAAGCCTTGTTGTTTTGCATAATGTCTTGAAAACTTTGGGAGCTTTATAAACGGCGCTTTATTCTTGAATGCATTCGTGTCGATCCAGTTTTCCTTAACTAATTCTCAATGCCTATACATTTATCATTTTGCATTTTCTTGAATCTCCCAACTTTTTTTCAATTTTTGTCTGCTTCTATTCTTCCGCTTTCTCCAGTTTTTTCAGTCCACTTAACATTTTCCGCATGTTTTTTTTTCGCTATATTCTTTCATTTTTCTCCTTTCGCTTCTTCCTAATCCGCTTCATCTTCTCCGTTCCTCTCTTCCGCTTATTTTATTTAATTTCTTTGCTTCCACTTCTCTTTTTCCGAATCAACTTATCCGTTTCTTTCATTCCCTTCTTTGTCCCTTTTCTCTTCTTGTTTGTAGCTTCTCTTCTTCCACTACTTCTCTTCCGCATTTATTCTTCTGCATATTTTCTTTCATTTGTATTCTTCCGCTTCTCTTCTTCCGATTCTGTTCGTCCGGTTCTCTTCTTCTGTTTTTTTCTTCCGCTAATCTGTTTTCGTTTCTTGCTACCGCTTCTTTTCTTTTGTTTCTCTTCGTTTCTTTTTTTTTTCTTTTGCCTTTTTCTGCTTCCACTTCTTTTATTTCATTTATTTGCTTTCAGTTCTCTTTTTCCGGAACTTCCCATCCTTTTCTTTCGTCCACTTATTTTCTCCTGTTTTGCGTCTTCCTCTTGTCTTCATTCGCTTCTCTTCTTCCGCTACTTATCTTCCGCATTTATTCTTCTGCATCTTTTCTTCCATTTGTGTTCTTCCGTTTCTCTTCTACCAATTCTGTTCTTCCGGTTCACTTCTTTCGTTTCGTTTCTTGCCCTTATCAGCTTTTTTTTTCTCTCTACCGCTTTTTTTCTTTAGATTTTTTCTACTTCCGCTTCTTTAATTTCTTTTCTTTGCTTCCACTTCTCTCCATCCGGGTCTTCTTATCCGTTTCGTTCATCCTCTTCTTTTCTCCTGTTTTGCGTCTTCCACTTGTCTCCGTCCGCTTCTCTTCAGTCGCTTCTCTTCTTCCGCTACTTATCTTCTGATTTTTTTTCTTCCGCTTCTCTTCTTCTAAATCTTTTCTTCCATTTATATTCAACCGCTTCTCTTCTGTCAATTCTGTTCGTTCCGTTCACTTTTTCCGTTTCATTTTTTCCATTAATCTGCTTTCGTTTCTCTCTACCGCTTCTTCTCTTCTATTTCGCTTTTGTTTTTCTTCTTATGCTTTTTTTTCGGTTCCGCTTCTTTATTTCAAGTATTACCTTCCACTTCTCTTTTTTCGGTCTTCTTTTCCGTTCCTTCCATTGACCAATTCTTTCCACTTGTCTTTTTCCGCTTCTTTTCAGTCGCTTCTCATCTTCTACTTATCTTTCTCGCTATTTATCTTCCGTTTCTCATCTCCCGCATCTTTTCTTCCATTTGCAATCTTCCATTTCTCTTCTACCGATTCTGTTCTTCCGGTTCACTTCTTCCGTTTCTTTTCTTCTGCTAATCTGATTTCGTTTCTCTCTACCGCTTCTTTACTTCTGTTTCTCTTCTTTTTTCGTCTTTTGCATTTCTTTCTTAGCTGTCCTTTGTTTGTTTCTCTTCTTCCGCTTTTAATTTTCCGCTTCCTATCTTCCACATTGATACTGTCGAATCTTTTCTTCTGGTTTTTATCTTCCACTTCTTTTCTTTCGATTCTCTTCTTCCGCTTTTTTTCTTTCGCCTTTTCTTGTTTCACCTTTCTTTTTCCGCTCACCTTCTTCTAGTTCAATTATTTCAGTTCTCTTCTTCAATTTTTCTTCTTCTACTTTTTTCTTCCACTTTTCTTCTTTCACATCTCTTCATGCGTTTATGGTTGTCCCCCTGTCTTCTTCCGCTAGTTTTCTTCCGTTTCTCTTTTTTTTTTCAACCATTAATTCATTTTCACTATATTTTCGTATGCCATTCAACCTTCCAATTGTTCATTTCACTAAAAGGGTGTTCCGATCAAATATGTGTGAGTTGATCAAAACTTTTGTTAATAAGTAAAATTATTTTTCTTTTTCAATTTCAGTTTATACAGAATACAGGAGAAATATTCAGCTAAGCTTTCTTTTTGCCGCATGTGAATTGCCGGGTCTTTCGTTTAACACCTGCCATAAGCTTTTGTACAGTATAATTGTCCACTTTATTCGCCGCAGAACGCCTGTTCTTAAGGTTTCGCTTGACGATGGCCCAATATTGTTCAATTGGGCGGTGCTCAGGCGTGTTGGGAGGGTTCTTGTCCTTCGGCACCTCTTGAAATTGTTGGTAGCATATCACCATAGCCTTTTTTCCGTAATGGCAAGATGCCAAATCCGGTCAAAATTGAACGGAACAATTGTGTCGCTTCAGGAAAGGCAGTAGACGTTTTTGTAGGCACTCGCTACGATTAATTTCATGGTTGACCACACCAGATATTTTTTCGCGAACTTTGACAGTATAATCTGCTTGAAAATATCTGCCACCTTTCTCCATCCCGTTGCGGTATAATTTTTTGGTCCAGGAAGCTGTTTAAAGTCTGCCTTGACGTAAGTTTCATCGTCCTGTACCTCGAAATCAAACTTCGTCAGAATCGTCCTGTACAACTTTCGTGATCGTGCTTTGACCGACGTGTTTTGTTAATCGTCCCGATTTCGAGTCACCGCTTTCTTGTGAGTCGACAGTCCAGCTCATTATTTTGCTCTATCCACAGTTGAAAGTGCTACTCCCAGTTTCTTTGCGACATCTCGGACGGAGAGTTTGGGGCTCCGCTAGAAACAGCGGGCAACTCTTTTTGGCGCCGCTGTGACCTCCGGCTTTCGATTTCCCCCCAATCCAGCTTTCCTGGCTGTCGACAAATGTTCACCGAACACTTTTAATACGTTGGTAATAGTTGATTTAGCCACATTCAACAATTTGAGTAGTTTGGATTTTCACCATGCATGTGCAAAATTTGGATGCGTTGCTTCTCTTCCTTTGACGACATTTTGATAACTGAAGTGCTTATCTCGAAATCGAAATAAAGGCATGATGCTACACGCACACATCTTCAAAATGAGGGGTGTGCAAAATTTTTTAATGCACGATGAAAGAAAATGCGTCAAGTTTAAAGCGACCAAATTTTGATCGAAACACCCTTTATTCTTCATCGTGTTTCACTTTTCTCCGCTTTCAGTCCTATTTACATTAAGTTTTTCACATTTTACAGTTTCGTGTGATATTTTACTTTCGCTTTTACTCGACTTATGGTTTGGGATAACTTCAGCTAACTTCCAACAAGACGGGAAGAAGCCAAGCTATAAGCATTTCTTGAAGACTACGGCCAGGTGGACAAAAAAGGCAAAGCTTAAGTTTTTCAACTCAGTTGAGTACTTCATCGACACCTGTGATCTTAATGTTTTGGTTGTTTAGATGGCTGCTATCACCTCATCACCAATTAGTCTTAACCTATCAGGAACAACTATGGGGGATTCAGCGGCTCTAGTCATTGCCTCCAGTATTGCGGACTCACCATGGCATGACCTTGGTTATGAGAATTCGCAAAGTGCTGGCCAAGTGCATTGGTTTTTTCAACAGGTATTAGTTGTAGCGATGGGTCCGTATTTTGATCGGGACGAATAGGTCTCGGCATATTTTTGAGAATTTTAGTCATCTCCAGATTTTAGTCCAGAATGGCTTCGCGTAGTCTTGGAATGAGGGAAGATGGTTAGCTAAATCTCGATTTCTTTGATCCATCAACCTGGCTTGAATGATTTTTTTAAGACAATTAATGTTGGCCTTCAAGCGGAGGAGGCCAGAACGTTGTTGCTAGCGTCGAATTATATAACGGAGTCGAATGAGATGTTTGGTAGATCTGTCTAGGTTCAGAGAGTTACTCATCAATCTGGAAGCTGGCACGTGTTTATTCCGGGCACTGGTCGATATCTTCACACGACTCCGGCTGAGAACTCTAGTCAGAAGCGGATTGGAAAGTCGAATCGCACTGGAGAGAAACCTACTTCAGCCACCACCGGATAGTGGTCAGACCTGAGTTCCTGATAGACGACAGGATCGGAGATGTTCGTCATGTTGATCAGGAAGATATCGATGGTAGCATGAGCACCGGAACGGCTCAAACGGGTGGGAAAATCCGGGCTCAAGATGGTGTAGTGTCCTTTCTCGAAGCCTTGCTGAACGTTGGTACTACTCAGGTTCTTCCGGGTGTTACCCCAGGTCTGGTGCTTTGCGTTGAGATCATCAGCGAAAATCAATTGCCCCCGCCGCCGAGTTAACTTGATGATGCCTTGCCGTAGAGCCGTCGCTGGTGTTTGTTTGCTTGGGGCAGTAGGCCGGTGATTGCGCCTGAGGGAGCGTCCACTTCAACTCCTATGGCCTCGATGACTTTCAGCCCGAAACTGGGCAGCGAGCGGCAGCTGATGTTGTATCGTAGTGCGATGGCCACTTCACCCTCCCCCTGAGTGGATTCGATCCAGCCTTACAATCCCAAAGTCGGGAATATATAGATTCCCCTTGAAGCTTGAGGTGCGTCTCTATGATTGCGGCGGTGGTTTTTTTATTAACTGAATAAGCGTTCCAATTAAGGATATTAATGGTTTCTTCAGGGCCCATGTTGGTTCATGAAGTTTAGTAGCCCCCTGGTGGCGGCTTCATTTTGTTGTTCCTTGGAACGGAAGCGATTTAGCCCTTTGTACTTTGCTTCTACGAACTCCATCATCTGGTCCGGGGAGAAGAATGAGTCATCATCAGACGCATGAGCTGAGGGAATGCGTGAGCCTGGGATTCCCCAGTTTGAAGGGGGCACGTCTACACTGACGGCGTTCTAGCGGCTGCTGCGAGACGTTGTTATACATAAAATGTTGGCTGACAGATTACCTTTCGATGATTCAGAGCTATCGTCGAACCTTCAGGTACGAGTTTGGAGAGTTCAATCCCAGTCGACGTCGGTGGTTTTTCTGAGGCGAAAAAAATCTTGGTCACGTCTTCCTTCGGAAGGGAAGTAAAGCCGTTGGTCCCGGCTCATAGTCATGAGTCGTTAGGTAGGGTTCAGGTGGTGAAGTCGTCTCCCTGGCGTCGGTGATTGTCGCCATGTGAGGAAATAGGCCGACGGAAAATAAATAAGTAAAAAAAAAATAAAAAAAAAATAAAAAAAAAAGAGTTGGAGCGAGGTAGATTTGCTGGCGTAGGTATATTGTTATTGAAGAAGATTGTAAATTGTATATACCTGGAATGAATAAAGAGTGCGGCGGTTGTTGATTGAGGTATCAGTCGGCAGCCGTCTAGTTTGATGGAAGGTGACTAAGACTGCGTTCTTTTTATTTATTATTAAGAAACGGTCATCGACGGAGCTAGCCTCGTTATGGCCAGCGTGGCCATGGTGGACTAGTTCCAACAAAGACCATGTTTACAATCACAAACTGTACGTAGTACAGCTAACTGGTATCTAATTACCTGTATCTAATACTTGTTAGCACGTTTTCAGCACAACGCACCAAAAATCACTTGAAGAAATCATTGTTCCTGATAGTGGGGTTTTGTAACTTGTTTTTCAAAATACTTTTAAGGCAGAGAATTTCCCTCGAATCTTTAAGCTGTCAGTGTCATTTTAACTCAAAATTTTCCAATCTTTCCGAAAAAAATACTTTTGAAACTGAAAAAACACGGAATACATCCGAAAAGGGCCAAAACTTATTAAGTTATCAAAAAAATCAATATTAAATCAGTAATATCTTCTAAACGGTGCATCTTAGAAAAATGTTACCGAAGTATTTTTTGCTTGCAAATTTGATGTACTTTCATAAAATTAGGATGACAAACTTTTTTGACTTTTCTTAATAGCTTTTTTGAAAATTGTAATTTTTTTAAAAATTTTTTTTTCATTGTAACCTATTTTTCTCCAGAACAACTTACTGTGCACTAGATAGCATTTTTAGTCAGCTATAACATAAAAATAATTAAAAAATTATTGACAGGTCTTTTTTTAGGGACAATCTATATTTTAGTTCAAAACACAAAAACCAAACTTTTTTTTTACCGTGCATATTTTTTCCATATAGCACCAACAATTGTCTAAAATTTCGCCCAAGACACCAAACCAATCGGACAAACCGTTTTCGAGATACAATTTTTTGAAGATATCATGTGCATTTTTCATAGGCCCTTCTCATAAGTAAGGCTAGATTCAAAATGGCGAACCAAGTATGCAAAACGGCGTTTTTCTTCCCCAAAAACGTGTATGCAAGGTTTCATGCAAATCAAAAAATACAAAAAAAAAAACTGGAAAAATTTCCCACTTGTTCGTGGAATCGCTCAGCTGGAGAGTTGGAAGATTCGACACGATGTACCTGAGCGGCGGGAAGTTCTCAACCGTATTCGGAGGAGGTTCATGGTGGTTTCGATCATTCACGTTTCGGGTAAACGCCTTCCTCAGGATTTCAAGAAATTACGCGCGTTTGGGGCAGGCACGATTTTGGCCATCATGGTTTGACCCGCAGTTGGCACACTTGGGCTCGCCAGTCTACAACAGTGAACCAATTTCAAATCGCTAGTTGCATATTAATTGTTGGTTGTTCCGTGCTGTTTTGGCCAGACCTCCCTTCTTGTCACCACGGAGAAATCGTCCAAACACGCGGGCAATCGTAAAGAGAAACCTCAAGGGAACTCAAAAAAACAGTTGGAAGTGAAAAACAGTTCAAGGCAAATTGGCGTTCAGCATCAAATAAGGTGGATATAACAGCGGTACAAAACTTGATGGAAGGTGTAAAACGTTAAGCCCGACAGTTCGCATTTGGAAAATTAGAAGCTAAATCAAATAATTGTCCTGTGTTTTGTAGAAGATGAACTACAACAAGAAATAAAGATCGATTATTTATATAATAACCAAATCAGTTTGCACTTTGTTGTGTTTTTGACCGTTCCTCCTTTTAGTATCAGGAGGTCGATTAGTAGAAAAAGTTTTGCATAAAGTCTCGAAAACGGTTGCAAGTTCGTGAAAAATATTGACATGAAAATTTCGATGGAAATAATCAATGAATCTCTATTGTGGATGATGCAGTTAATGATGATGAAGATTAAATGACATCTGAGCTGAAAGGGATTCGATTTGCATGATAATTAACTGTAGTGTTTGAGAAAAGTAATTGCAGATGAACAGACTCCGTCTCAGATGTCTCTTTCAAGGTTTCTTCTCATTAGGTAGTCTTGTGTTTTAAAAGACAGGATTGGCTATCAAAATTTTGTCTTATTTTGCAATCCAAATTGTACTTTTTATCTTGTTTCCATTATATTTACCTTTTTATTTTGTTTCTTCGAATTTGTTCCTAAGATGTTTTTCCCTTGTACTTAGGTAGATCACATTGAACAACTCAATGACGACAAATGCTGCCATTCCTTTTTTTCCGGAACACCTCATTGAATGGACGTTGATGTCGTTAAATCCAGAGAGCATTAACAGGACGCACAGTGGAGATTACCTCAATGACATGAAAATAGAAACTATGCTAATGAGTTTGGAAGCCCTCCAGCTGCTATGAAGGCACAGTATTGCCCGCTGATCCGAATCTCGCTCGCTGACAGTACGACCCATGGAGTTTCTACTTCAACTATTAGATTCAATGGCCGTTGACATACTGTAGTCGAATTTCCGCTAATATGAATTTCACACCCGTCGTCGTCGTCGTCGTCGTCGCTTCAAAGCAGAATGCCCTCAGCATTTTCGTGTCCCATCACCGAAAAAGCAATAATCATTTCGCTTTTATTGCCCGGCACTCAGGTTCAGTTTCAAGTCGACTAGGTACGTTCGTGTTTGTTTGTGTTTCTGTCTCGCTTTTGAACTCGTTTTTCACACCTGAAATAACAAAGTTGAAGCGAATAAAAGAGCTGATCTGCATCTTTCCAAATGACGATGGTGTGATGATGGTGATGATGAAGATGATGGATGGTGCTGGAGATGTCAAGATGGTAAAAAAGATTACAATCTCATTCGTTCAGGGACGCGTTTGACGGACTGGAAAACAAATTGAATTCTCTGGAATTTTTCTTACGAAAAAGAATTGGAAGAAGGTAAGTTTCAAGATGAAATATTGAGATAGACACGCAGAAGTAATCAAAACAAATTTTGATACTTCCAAACGTTGAGGATTTTTGGCTGGATATAGCGCTTCTTCAGGGCGCACTCGTAAAAACCAATTATGCAGACAAAATTGAAAACTAAGAATCACCATTCGGACAAGTTATGAATTGAGCATTGCCCCTTAGCATTCTTATGTAAGAGTGTAAGTACAAGCATGATTGACCGCTCGAGGTCACTTTTCTGTAATTGCTAGGTCAGCTTTAATTGTGCATTGAACCAACAAATGATTAGGGAGCAGTGACGGTTAAAGCCTGTCCACGTTAAATTTCGTGCATCAAAATAATAGCAACAAAAAACAAAAATATCACATGATTCAAAAAAACCGTTTGTTTATTTCACAATAAAAGAGTTATATCTACATAAGTAACAGTGGATTAAGATGTTTATCATTCATTCTGTAACATTATCGAACTTTCTGTGATACACCCGCCATCAGGTTTTGAATTCATCGGTACAATTTGCGTTCGTCTTAGTTTGGAAGAGTTTCCGCTCAACTAAAGCCCAGTACTTCTCTGTTGGTCGAAGTTCTGGACAGTTTGGTGGATTGGCTGTTTTTGGCATGTATTTGACCCCTTGTACCTAATACCATTCCAGGATGGATTTCGCATAGTGGCAAAGAGGCTAAATCAGGCAAAACCATAGCTAGAGAGTCGTGGCTTCTGATAAACGGTAGCAACCGCTTTTGTAGACATTCTTTCTCGTACACATCCATATTGATAAAGCTATGTCCATTTTGAATCAGAAATAATAAAATCATCTGTACCTCCGTAACGGATTGACGTAAACATATGTTTAATACATCAAAACAAAGGTAACTCACTGTTTCTTAAGCAAAATATATCAATACAATTCATTTCTCTTCGTTCCTAATGTAAATTCGCACTTTCTTCTTTATTTCTCCCATCAAACGCTGCACACCTCCGGAGTCAACTTCCTTGGCACATTTGTTCCACATTTTGGTCATCTGAGTCGCGTCCCGAGCCGTTCTTCCAATTTTCCTAAGCTACCGTTTCATTATATCCCAAAACTTCTCGATGGGCCGGAACTGTGGGCAGTTGGCGGATTTATGTTTTTATCGATGAAATCTACGTTATTTTCGCGATACCACTGGATGACTTCCCGGCTGTAGTGGATTCTCGCCAAATCCGTCAAAAACTTCACGGGACCTTTACGGGCTTTAATGAAACGCGGTTTTTGAGGCATTCTTCCTTGTACAGCTTCGAGTCCATCGTCTTATTCGTCAAGAACACTTTGGTCTTTGCTCCGCAGCTGCATATCCCTTGCCAAATCATCAGTTTTTTAAACAAATTTGTCCATAAAAGCAAACTTAAACTTCGCTGGAACATCTCCTCGTGCCGTCGCCATGTAGAATGTTTGGGCCAGAAAGTTGTCCGAAACCCATTTTGACGTTGGTTTCATCATCGATGAGCAGGCATCCTTGGTACTTCGTCAAAACCTGCTGGTACCTGCTCGAGGTTTGGTGACGAAACTTTGCTTCAAAGTTCGATTTTGGTTGCTTGCTGGCTCGGTAAGAACGATATCCTGCTTGCAAACGAATTCTTCGAACAGAACTGCAAGCAGCAGCGTATTTTTGTGCGATTTCATTATCTGATAGTCCAGGGTTTGCTCTGACGGTTCTTAACAGCTTCTGGTTCTGCTTGCGGTCATATGTTCCACTACGACTCTTACCTTGAGGCACTCGATCCACGCTCTTTCGCTCCCTGAAATGTTTGAGCACATCATACACGGTTGATTTGGCAATTTTCAACGTTTTTGCGATTTTTATTGCGGACCACGTTGGATTATCAACGTGGGTGTGCAGAATTGTTTCTCTCCTCTCGGCTTCCATCTGGAATAACTTTTGACTCACTGCACGTGAAAATACCACAGAAAGGCGGCGCCTAGGTGAACAAACCGCTGTAGAAGAATTCTTGCAGTGGTCACTTTTCATGCCGCTGCAACACAATAAGTGATTCCGGATTCTAGCTGGACAGAACTCTAGTGCAGGTAGAGAGGAAACTTTTAGATTTTCAACCACAACAACATATGGCCTGTCAAATCAAATAGTTCTTCGGATATTTGGACACCTTTTTTGTCTGGAAATGCTACAACGGTGTTCCTTTGCATTGCGGTATAAAAATCCAGACCTGGAAGATGTTTAAAGTATTCGAGTACGTTTGTCTCGTTGTCCATTATGATACAAAAATGTTTGCAAAAAATTGGTGTACAGCGCTTCAGCATGACGTTTGCAATGAAATTTTGCTTGCCATCGTGGTTGGGCACTTTGTACGCCTTCAGCCCTTGCTTCTGCTTCACTTTTTGTACGTATGGGAAGGTCCATTAATTACGTAACGCAGTAGGGGGAGGGGGTTTGAGAAAACGTGACGAACCGTACGAAAAAATTTGAAGGTTCATACAAAAAAAAAACGTGACAAGGGGGAGGGGGGGTTATAAAAAGTCAATTTTGCGTGACGTAATTAATGGACGTTCCCTATTGTTTTGACTTCCCAACATTGCAAGCCACATTTTGCACAGAAAGATTGGGATTTTTTCTCAATAAGGTAACGTCCATTAATTACGTCACGCCAACAATGACTTTTTATAACACCAACCCCCCTCCCCTTTTCACATTTTTGTATGGACCTTCAAATTTTTTTGTATGGATCGTCACGTTTTACCACGAACCCTCTCCTCCCTTACTGCGTGACATAATTAATGGACCTTACCTAATGGCTACCATCTTCTTTTCGATTTGTAGGGAGCATACTTTTCAATTGGTTTCACATCCATCCTTCCAATCCACAGTCATGCGCTGGTCAAATGATTTGCAAACACCAAACAGGGCACTTTTCGGTAAATTTAGTTTCTTGGTAAGACTGCGTACCGATAAATTTAAAATTTTGCGCCCGTTCGTACAAAATTCGTTTGCGCACTTCTACTTGATTCGACGCTATTTTACTATATGTTACAAGAATGTAAACATGTTGTGCCACGAAATAAAGTGCAAAGTTTCTGCTGTCATATAAGGGAAACGTTTGAGTGATCTGTGAAATAATTCAAAATCTACACTGAAAGAAAAGCGTCTTAAATTTAACGTGGGAAGGCTTCAAACCAGACTATTTAGAACTGTGATTGAAGGAATTGGTAATACAACCGAGCGCCTGTTCTCCATATCAGGAACGGCTCAAAAAAGCGCCAATGTGTCAGCGTGAGACTATAACTTCAACTGTCTGCCATGGTCTTCCGAAAAAAAACAAGTACGTCAACGTCAACAGCAAAAACGGACCGAAACAATCGGTGAAGACCACAGCTGTAAAACAACAAGAATAGCGATTAGAAATTCGGTACTTGGAACTGTTAGTTATTTTATTTTCATGGCATAACTGCCATACAATCTGGGGGGCACTTTGTACTCCCTAGATCTTGTTGCATCCTCCTTGTTGCACCACCTGTCGTCGAACACCATTTTCACAGGATAGTTCTCCGAAAGCCTTGCAACATGTGCTGCCCAGACTATGCATCCAGATATGACGAATATTGGGTTCATCAGCGAACTAATAGTTAATCCTCTGTCTCCAGACTCCGATCTCTTGCACTCTTCCAAAGATGGTTCTAACACCCCTTCGCTCAAAAACTCAGAATGCTCACCAGTCACCCTCAGGCATTGTTTACGTCTCATGCCCGTAGAGAACAACCGGTTTTGTTAGAGTTTCATACAGGATGCTTGTGGAGCCCATAGTAGGCATGACTTCCACTTATAATACGCCTCCAAATTTCCGGACTTATCATTGTTCGCATGATAACCAGCGAACCAAAATACAATAATTCGTCGACTACCTCGAAATCATTGCCGTCGGTCGTTACACTGCTACCAAGTCGGGCTCTGTCGTGCTAGGGTTCTGCATGCCAGCATGTACTTCGTTTTGGACGTTTTTTCTTCAACTCTATTGCTTTGCCACCGCCTCAAATGTTCTGCCGAAAGTTTCCACGCCTTCATCACGTTCAAGAGCAACGTTGAACAGCAGGCATGAGATTTAGAATACTCCCACTTTTATGCCGACACATTTCAGCTCGCGGCACGATGCCTCCAAGGGATGTGATGAGTTTCTGGTAGAACTTTCACGTTTCATGTGAGCGGTGCAGCTATTTTAGCTGCTCACATTACTCCTCCTCCTGGCGGTGCTTTTTCTTCTGGAAGAGTTAGATTTGCTACCTCCCCTTCTGTCTGTAGCGTTCCTTGACGCTTGACACACACACAAATGCTCGTGCTGCGTTCTTCTATTCCAACGCTTCCTAATATTCCTCGTCAAACCATTCGTTCTGTTGGTTTAATGCCACGTAACCTACGACGTCCTCGGCTACGGTGCTGATTTCTGATTTCTGATCATGGTGTTCCAACAGTCCTCAAGAGGAGCTTCGTGGAGCTCATCTTCTTCCGGCAGTGTAGTTTCGAGCGATTGCGCGTAGGCTGTCTGACGTCAGGTTGCTTCAGTCACGCAAGATAGTACCATGACGGGCGTTGGACGATGTCTAAGAAGTGCCGACCATCTATCAAAACGTGATCGATTTGTGATCGCACTAAAATCCTAGCCCTTGTTGCCACCAGATTCCTCTGACAATACCTTATGGTATCACTTCTTGCGGAATCTGATTTTGCATTTTGAAAGCAGCGCTATTTGGAGCTTACTTGATACTATCGGCTTCTTTACGAATCATTTGGCTCCTACACGGAGAAAAAACAGTCCCGTTTGAAACAACAAACTTGTTGGTTGACATCCAAACTAAAAAACTGGTTGTTTTAAAAGCCCGTTTTGTTGTTTCAAACCAACGATTTCGTTTTGAAACAAAACAGGCAGGTTGGTTGTTTCTACCTAAAAGATATTACCACAAAACAACACAAATTATGGTTTGTTCTAAGCTAATATTTTTGTTGTTTACACCTTGAGAGGGATTTATTATTACCAAAACACAGGTTGCGTTGACCCAGGGAAACAAATTAAAATTTTAGATTGATTCAACCAGAACGACGGTAAAATCAAACTGATAGGGTAAGGGGATGTAATGTTAGCCTAGCTCCTTCATTCGGCCTATGTACCAAAGGTGTCATTAATTTAGCAATGATCAACAAAATCATGTTGCTATTAGGATGACCGATGTAATCCGAAGCAATTGAGACAATATTAATCAACTTATAGTTGTTCAATTCCGCGTAATTTTCAATTTCTTGACTTTTGGGGCATCATGATTTCACTGGTTAAGCTGAACAGATGATCTACACGATCTTCAAGTTATCTAAATTTGGCTTAATTGAATCAATAAAGAGAGTAATGCAGCCTGGATGTGCAGAAAATAGTTACACGTTACAAACTAACTGTTCTTATAGCTAAAATAACAATTATTTTACAAGAAAATCATAGACCCAATGTTGGGGACATATTTTTATGTATGTTCCCAACTATGGCCTGTTGTATCAATAACGTAGTAAAAAGGATGTTATTGGTGAAATTTAAAGTGGAAATGCATGTGTTTGCGGTCGCTTATATTCAAGTGGCTCATTTAAACACAAACCGAAGGAACTAAGTCGTTGTATAGTGATTTATAATGTTTTCATTATTGAATGGCTAGTAAATCATATATGAACATCACTTATGTGTTTCAAAACAGTTTTACTCAAGTTTGTTTTTGAAATTTTTGTGTTAAGTAGAGCGAATACAGCTGGCAATGCCTTAATTAATAGAATAAGAAGAAAACCCCGTACAAAGACTGCATTTAGTAATAAATCCATCGAATGGGACGAAGTTGCATCCATGAATAGACCCAATTTGGTGCCTGTAGACCGACATTAAATCCATATCCCTTGAAAGTTTCTGACATTATAAGTAGAGTTGTGTAACTTTTCGTGATACATACTACCAAATGTCTTATCAAACTTATCTTACCATGTGTAGAACTAGTTGAATCTCGCCTTCAGCTTGCAAACTTTAAGAGTTATAATCAAAAATGTAATTATTGGTTGCATAATAGGCTGAGTCAAGGGACACATACCCTATTTTGTTAGGAGAAAAAACAATTAAAAATTGAGTTTGAAACAGATTTTTATTGGTTATTTCATGTTCCATCATCCGGTCCTGCTGTATGCTCTGACGCTATCACTAAACATATAGGTAAGAATTTAGTATTTTAATTTAAAAGCAACCCTGAAAATAGTAGAAAATCGGCATTAACATTTGTAGATTTCTCTCAAAGAGAAGTCTATTATGAAATGTGCACTTATCTAATGTTTCTAATTAGTATATTATTTAAATAAATATTCTTGAAATAACAGTAGAAATGTAGGTGAATGTAAACGGAAATGTTTGTTGATTCAACCGTTTTCATTTGCTGTTTCAAACAGCAATGCACTTTGAATCATACTAAAATTTGTTTGAAACAAACCATAAGCGTTGGTAGAATCAACCAACAAATCGGTTTGTTTTAGTAGCTGTCATAATAAAACAACCAACATAATGGTTAATTCAACCGGATGTCAGTTGAACTTAACTGCATAATTCCCAAAACAATTACTCAGAATTTTGGTTTGTTTAACAACCGTAGGTAGTCAAATCAAACTAATGTGATGTTTGTACCCAATTCAACGTAAAATTCCGGTTAAATGAAACTAGAATATGTTTGTGTTTACCAATCTTTTTTCTCAGTGTACTCATTTGTTGACCCATTTCGCTCCAATGCTCATTGTTAAAGCCACTTAGCTCTCACCCTCGACACAGTCGGCTCAAGCAGTCTCCGACGGAGGATCTGTCTTACAAAAAAATCCCAGACAGTAGAATTTCATCCGATGTCGAACTATGATGAGCTCCAATTCAGCTCCAATATACGATGCAAAGCTTCCCCGGATTTGGAACATCCCCCGAGGCTGACTATCCATTGCTTTATTCGGCCGCTCGCTTGGCTTCACGCCATTTTCACTGCAGAGCCAAAATAATTTGCGTAATGCCTCCGTTAGTCGCGTTCCATGTATTTTCACCTCCACACATTCTGTGGACGATGTTTTTTTGGCTGATATCCACCCCACTGTTATCAAGTATTGTGAGTTGTATTGAGCCGAACTGTTTGCACTTAATATCTAAGTGCTTCAGTGTCTCATTGACGTCTGCGCCTTCCGGACAGAGAGGGGAAACCGAATCTGTGTAAATACTTCCTAAAGCAGATATGACCAGACAGAAATTACGCCAGGTGGAAGTTGACCTCATCGTGCTTTCATTTAATCCATGTGGACACGTTCCGGATCAACCGGTGTCAGTGATAAAATTTCTTTGAACTCCGCTAGTGTCTCTGTTCAAATAGCATTTCTGTTCCTCCTCCAATAATTATACAATCAGGATTATTCCGGGAAAAACGCAGACAATTTCAAATAATTTTGTGTGGTAGGCGCTCATCCTCCTCTTGCTCAACGACCTGAATGTGATGTTCTAACACGACCTGTTTCTTGTCGTCTTTATTGCTGGGAACCAGGCTGGACTACCATACCGGAGAACTTCCTTAGTAGCACACTTGTTACAAACAAGTGAGGTGACTTTTGCGATTCAATTAAGTCACAATCAAGTTGCTGAAACCATGATTGACCGTTTGTGTGCTGCTTGAGTAATGAGGGTTCGCTAGCTAAGAGCCTTCCCTTGCTGCTGCTTATCACCGCATTGTTGCGCATGATTCTGGCCAACGCTGTGGTTGCTTTTGCTATCTTCTGTTGAAGATCTGTCGACCGTCGATTATCACGCCCAAGTGCTTGACCTCACGCTTCCAGTCGACTGTTTACTCTCCGACCACGATTTTCACTTGTTGCACTGCTTTTTGGTTGCTGATCACCACCGCATCCAGTCTTCGTCAGTATCTATTGGTGGACAACATCGCCCGCGAAACAGACAATCTTTATAACTCTGAGAAGTTTCAGCTTTAACGCTCCATCTTACATCGCGTTGAACTTAGGATGGATCCTCGAGGAACACTCGCTGTGATTGTCATTCTTCTCTCTCCCTTATCATTCTCGTAGATCAGCGTTCGGTTCTGAATGTAGCTCCGTCATATTTTGCAGAGGTACTCAGGAACCGTAATGTTGTGCAACAAATAGACAATTGCTTCCCAGCTAGCACTGTTCAAGGCATCCATCACATGTATCGTGGCGATTTCCACATCTCTATATTCTCTGTCAGTGGACCTGCTTTTCCGGAAATCGAAATACATAGTCCTTTCTCGCTTTCCGTGAAAAAGTGTCCAGGATTACTTGCTCCAAAAGTATTCCGACCGAATCCAACAGGCATATAGGCCTACACACTGAAGGTTTTCCGCGAGGTCTCCCCGGGTTCGGCAGGTTTTGTTACTTTCAATTGTCGGGGAGGCTACCATCGTCGATAATTTTCTGCAATGTGGTCCTAAACATATCTTAGCATTAGCATTAGCATTAGCATTAGCATTAGCATTGACGTTTGCACACCTCTTGGATGGAGCTACGATGAGGAATAATTCGTTGAAGGCATCGCATGCCACTATGAAACGAAACCTGATTACGGTTACTGATACGTTTCTTCACGCAATAATCTCCACGAATACACTCCTCGATCGCTCACCTGGCCACGTCCATGCAACCGTTGGTGATAGGGAGGATTTGGTATCTACCTTAAGAAGACACGGGGAACCCACGTAGCCTTCAGTGAATATCAAAAGAAAAAGGATATGGATAGTCGGAGAGAAAAGTTGAACAGAATGCCCTGTTTGGTGTACAGAACAAAAATGTATTCAAAAATGGCCGTTGGGAGCATCTTGTCTAAGATGCTCCATTTCTCTTCAAATGGTTGGGACTTTAGCATTAACTATAGTCCTAGCTCCTTATAGCTTACGGTTATAGCGCCATTACTCGCTCTCTGAAAAGAAGAATGTTTGAAAATATAAGGGGGCAGTCATCGAGATAAGCCTTTCCACTTCCATTCAACATTTCGCCAAACATGTTGAGTGTCGTAAATCCACACTCTCTGCGTACCACGGCCTTACAACTTTTTGAATATTTGATAATTATCCTGACATCTAATGCCGAAAGCGCTGGAAACCTAAACAACCTTCATAGTCGTCTAAGAGATAAAAATGTGGTGAGTTTCAATACTTTATTTGTGGAATGGTTAAATGTGTTAAGTATAGTTCATGTTCAACTAAAATTGAGTAACATTGAGTTACTGGGAATATTACTTACCAATATCGGGCCGGATTTGGAAAATCCCGCTCGTATTCTCTCTCATTCATAAATACTTACATATATACATGCACACAGACACATCTACATATACACATACAGCCAGTCAAGTTGACCAGATAGTAGCTCAATCCCTGAACGGCTTCCGCCAGCGAGATCAAGGAGAGGAGCTTTCATCCAGCCGTTGACCCTCGGCAACATAAATCACGGTGTCCCAGCAACAAACTCGACGGTGGTGCGCATCCGCTCACGTATTCCGGGAATTTCTTGGCCGTCAGTCGGATCAGCTCGAACATGCTCCAATGGAAGTGGACGTTTTGTTTTCACTGATCGAACTCGCTCACCATGTCACCCAGCAACTTTTTGTGCTCTGCGTATTTTTTTTAAAATTTTTCTTTGACCATTCAATAAACGCAAACGCTACTTCATTTTTCACCACTCAATAACATCACACTTATAATCACAAAATTCAAAGATCGCAACTATTTTTTCACCGATCAGAAAACGCAACCGGTTTGGTTGACTTCCAAAACCCACTTAACGAGCTGCGAAAAACGTATTACGAATACCACATTAGACAATAAATTATTATTTTTTAATAATTTTCAGTTGCAACGAAAGACCAAACGTCAGGTCCGACCACAGGCACAGCCTCCTTTTTCAGCTATGAGCATGCTCTTTTGATGTGCCTAAAAAAAGATTGAAATTTACAAAATAATTTTAACTGTATAAATTAAGTGAGTCTTCTGCAGAGTCAACAAATGTAATGAGAATGTTTTGTTCTAAGTCCCCAAAACTGCTCTTGAAGTGGAATCCATAGTCGTAAAATTAACTTTATAACCTATTAAAGGTGACGATATGCATTTAAACACAGTCACTGAATCTACGATAAGGTCACCAGTCATTATCAGATTATTATGGGATGTGACGGCTTCCCTAGTAGCACACTTGTTGGCATATGGTTGAGATAACATAAATATGACTTGCTAAGTCATAATCAAGTTACTACAACTAATGATGATCATAGTGTGCTACTTGGGTTAGTTCCTGAAAGGGATTGCAGGGATCATCGATTTAATAAATTTCACAACCAAAAGCAGCAATTAATGGCTTAAATAACTTACCTACCTATCCTTTTCCAAACGATAATGTGATCCATTAACAAGCCACTAGTAATTGGCATCCCACTTTTACTAATATCGATAAAAAAAAATTGTGAACAACAATATTGAACATCGGCTCCGTAAAGTGTTACACACGCTCGAGCCTAACAAATGAACGAACAGACTAAAAAACATCTTGGAATGTTCAAGTCTATAAAAACTGACCATGAGTTCAGAATTTATGAATATTCTGGGACGTCCACTCGAACTCAATGAATATTCTGAGACGTCCACAAACATTATAGGATAACCTCGTTAGTTTCAGGTCATTCAAACTGTCTTAAAAACTTATGGTCTACAATCGGAACAGTAGCTTTATGCTCTTTACAAAGTTAAGTTAGTTAGTTTGGCAAATAATATCCCAAGACTTTCTCATAATGTCTGTTAGTCTGTTATTGAATATGTTTGAATATATATTATAACATTGTGTAGCGAAAAAAGCTACTGTTACAACTGTAGATCTTAAGTTCTGAACTTTAGGACAGTTTGGACAACCACTTTTTTCAATCGTTTCTATGTTTAGCTTGGAAAAAAAATATACCTGAAAGGGTTTATTAAAAAAATATTGCATTTAACAAGCTAAATGGATAACATTTAGTTGCGTAGTCCTACACACCAGTGCAAACTACCCAATTGGGCTGTACCTTGTATTTTTTTAAATAAATCAAATTTTTTAATTCAAACTGGAAATTGAGAGAACATTGGCACATAAACTATCCACCTTTAAGGGCTTCTATGGAACATGTATAGAATGGTGCACTTATCTGCAAAATATTTGCTAAGAGTCGAATTGACCATTTCGATGACAACATATCTCGGGTTTTTTTTTTCATTTGGGCGAATCTAACATTGAGAGATTCTCTCCGGACTAACTCTCTTTCATTCAACACTGTGTTTAACATGACAGTCATGGTAACACTTTAGAGGCATTCTTTAGTACGCATCGAAACACAACAGAGCTGGCTAGCATACTCTACAAATAGTTGAATGAAAAACGTTAAGGTGATTGGAATATGAATAAAAGAGAAAATAGTCAAAGAGAGTCTCTCAATGTTAGATTCGCCCTCATGAAAAAAAAACCTAGATTTAATCAATTGAACATGTTAGATCAGGGTGTAATCCAGAAATTCGTCATGGAAACGTCCTATGCTTTGCCAAAATTAGGCACAAAAGCAAACCCCCAATTCTCAGCCATGTCACAGATCTTAGTAAAAACCACTGAGCATTAAAATTGCGCTCAACTTCCCCTCAGATCGTAATCGGTCGAAATTTCTCACTGTTCTTGCCCCATAAACATCAATCGGACAAAACGCTTCTCGAACCATCAATCAACTATCATCAAACAAATTGCTCCTATTTTGCACCAATTCTTCCCATTCAGACAGGTCCGAAACGGAACACCTTCCAAGAGATACGAGGAAAGGATCAACCTTAGTTTTTCTCCTTCTTTTTTTCGTGATTCTCAAAACTCCAGAAGAAAAACCCCGGAAAGAAGGATGCCGCACGCAGCATAGTCGCTTTGCCAACTGCTTGTCTCGCTTCGGCTCCGCTGGATTATCTGCCATGCTTGTCTTCTGCTCGGAAGAACCCGATGTTAAGGCAAAATAAAACATAATTTATGTCACATCGGTTTATCCTTGTAATATTTGTCTGTCGTTGTTGTTGTTGATGTTGCTTCTGCTGATGTAGTGTTCGAAAATGTGTTAAATGGGTATTTACCTTTGTATTTGCCTTTACATCTCTCTGTTCGTCTCTCCCGGTGCGATTGGATGACAAAACCGTTCGGCAAGGATTTTCGGCCAGGCGAGATGCGGTGGAACGGCGATGGAATGGAATGAAAGGCGTTTGCGTTAATAAAACTGGATTAAAAAGTTTGATTCCATTCTGTGTGTTCGATATTCCGGCTTTTGAAGACAATTTTTCTTTCCTTTTTCTGGTTGCTGAAAATCCGATGGAAAGAGAAGCTGCCGGATTGAAAGTCAGGAAGCATTAATTCGATTTATGGCAATTAATCGACTTCTTATTGTGTCGGTGCCAGGGATCGGCTAATGAGAATGTTTGTGTTCCAGTTTGGACCCCGACGAACGGAGCCGGATGGAACAATTTTCATCGAGACAAGGACTGATCATTACCGATGGATGAAGGCGCTCGGATGGGAGAATTATCGTCCTCCGTCTCGTCTCAAACGTATGATAAAAAAAATGACTTCGCGACGGAAATCCGGTGTCCAGTGCGAACGCAGCTCTTATCTGCTACACGACGACGACGGCGACGACTTTCGCTCTCTTCTGGTTCTAGGAATACTGGAAGCTGCGCCGGTATCAGTCAGATGGCAGTTGCGGTGAAGTCGATTCTTGTCGGGATTATTCGACTATGCTGGCGGTGCATGATGACGGCGAAGTTGCGCATGCTGCGAACGAGTAGAGGTGAAGAACGGATATGCAGATATGCCTCCAAGTGGAGTACCGGGCTTGTGTTTAAGGAAGTGGAAAACATGCTCAGCTTATCGCTTGCTTCGAACAATGGCGACGACGATATGATTAGTGTAACGATGGTAAAGAAGCATGGCATACTGGGTGTGATGTTGGATGGTTGGATGATTGTGGTTTTTTTGACTGTCAGTGGAACGTGGCGGTACAATTCTGAGAAAACACGAAATGCTAAGATTAATGGTGAAATTTGGGATAGAGTCCCCAGACTGCTTTGTGTGAAACTCAAACATAATTTACTAAATCTTAAATTGTTGCAAGTAAACAAACCCTTCAGTCCATGCGATCGTACCTTATACGAGATGAAATCCCTACCAGTATCTTGCTGATTTAGCAGGGGTTCCCTTTCCTTTCTTTGTCGCCGTTGTTGGTTCGGAATTGGGCAGGAGCAAGGATCTCGAACACAAAGCAAACGTAACGAATTAAGGATTATTGCATTGGGTGCGTGCACAGGATGCGCCCTGTTC
This sequence comes from Aedes japonicus, assembly GCA_034211315.2. NCBI lineage: Eukaryota > Metazoa > Arthropoda > Insecta > Diptera > Culicidae > Aedes > Aedes japonicus. The sequence continues at coordinate 9,443 of JASCZW010002294.1, read as the reverse complement.
TTTTTTGTGTGAGGTGTCTCCTTGAAATGTCTCACAGATGAAAAACCCTGGAATGAATGGTAGGACGGGAATTATTGATCTCGTTTGGTTGTTTTTCGGATGTTGAAGCATCGTTAAGGCGATGAAAAATGATAGTTTCTTAATGGAATGCTTTATCTTCTGGCAAGAAAGGGTTCTATTCAGCACCTGAAGACATTCACGAAGAATTATCCCAAAACATAAATGTGGGACGGCTTGAGCAGGGAGTATTCAGTTCAATCTCATCTCCGACGGGCAGCTGCTCAAGCAAATGGAAACCCTCCACCGACACATCAAGAACAGGATTACCAATCGGATCAACAAAACCACAATTCCGCACAGTTTCAACGATGAATCACAAATGAACTCCTACATCAACCGTACCAAGGCAAACATCAAAACAGAAAAAAAAAAAAAGATCAACATCGCATATTCTTCTTCCGCGGTTGTCGGTCGTCGAGCGCCACATTAATTATTAATCAGCCTCTCCGTCCGACTTGCAATCCCGCGCATCGCAACGCCACATACTGCTGTCCCGAGCAAGGCCCCAGTAGGGCAAGTGAATGAAATTAAATAATCCCCTAGACAAAAGATTAAAATCTCATATCTCCCATTTCGCAGCCAGAGTTCTTTTAATTCCTTGCCATCGTGCAGTGGCTGGTCCCACGACGAACAGCTCCGGCACACAAACACGAATGCACTAACGGTCGGATTTGTGAATCGTGAACTCTCTCAATCACCACCAGCCCTCTCGCGCGTGTGAGTTTCGATGTGATTCTGGCATCATTCCGCGGATCTGGAACCAGCTTCGGAGATGATGAAAAACTAGCACTCTGCTAATGCCGGCTGGCATCGGGATATTTCGATTCGGTTGGTGCAACGAAGGAGGAGGTGTACGGTAAATCCAATAATTTAACCGTTCAAGTGCAGATCAAACAAATCTCCGGCTTGGCGCAGCTTTGATCAGTGGATGAGTGATTTTGGTGGAAAAACATACGGTTAGTTGAATTATTCGAATGATGATCGATTCACAAAAGTCTTAGAAACCGTTACCGTTATTTCGTCCATTTCAAACACTTTTAATTTGAAATCTACACTGTTTGAAAAAAATACAGTAAATATTAGTCCAAGTAAGCTCCACTCAACTCGACCGATTTTAAATCAGGTCATGATACTTCTCTCAAAATTTGACCTCAATCGACTGTGCACTCGATCTTAACTGGCGTTTTGTTTCTATGGGAATTACTACGGGAAACCCGATTTTTTCTCTCTTCCTTCTCCCTCTACAGCATAGAGGTCAGATTTGAGCATCGGCTATGAATGGTTGCGTCAATGCTCTGTTGCGCACTATATGGTTATCGGGCATTGCGCGTTGTGTACTGTTCCTGCGATCTATTGTTTTATTTTCAATTTGCAACCTTTTTATAATGACAAAAACTATTTACAACGCTGTGCAATCACGAGCAATCGTTACTACGGCACAAAAACAAAGATGGGCTCAACTGTCATCCCAGAGCGTGTGACGTTTATTTCTGGACTAACAGCAGTAACTCCAATGTGTATGTGTACGATAAAAGAGGAGCAGCGATTGGCAGATCTGCATATGAGTATTTCTTACTAATTGGTGAATCGATAATTTTTGCGACATTTTAGATTGATAAATAAATCGGCACTAGTTTTCAACGTGAATCCAAAGTTTTACAGTCAGGCAAGGTATTTTGAATATTTCAATGGTTTCAGTGAGTAACAATAGAATAACTATAGAAGTGTATTTTTAAGTTTATAGAAAGCTCTCGTTTTGCAGACAGTCACCATGCAAGAGGAGCGTTAAAAAAATGTTTGGTAAGCCGGACAATTCATCGTGGTCCACTTCCAAACTAGCAAGAGTTTAGAATCTGAAATGTAGATTTAGAGTTGATTTACTGCATAGGTTCATACTTCTTGTTTACCTGAGGGCTTACCATCAGCTCCATAGAAAGATCGTGCTGAAATCGCAATTGCAAATGCTTTCAATTTCAAATTTCAAGATACATTTGAATTCTTTATTGCATCAAAATGGCCTATTTCCTATTTTGATCGAATGTTTTCAAGGATTTTCAATTTAGTTAATAGAGGATTGATCAATTTGAATCCTCCCTTAGCTCAGTCAGTAAAGGCACAGCTACAAAGCAACACCATGCTGGAGGTGGCTGGGTTCGATTCCCGGTCTGGTCTAGGAATTTTTCGTTAAGGAAAATTTCTCGACTCCTGGGCATAGCGTATGATAGTACTTGCCACACAATCGTACTAATGCAAAAATGGTACCTGGCATCGAAAGCTCTCAATTAATAACTGTGGAAGTGCATCTCAGAATACTAAGGTGAGAGCAAGCAATAAGCTAATTGTGAAAGCAATAAGCTTAAAATGCTAAAGAAGAAGATCAATAAGAAATGCGGGACTTGAAAATGCGTGTTTTCATAATTTTTTTTTCACTCGAAAATCTTTTTAGGAATGAAATAAAGGTAGTATTATTTTATCGTTATTTCGAAAAAATTCTCGCGCTCTTCTGTTGATGCTCATCAGCCAGTGCACACCTTTTTCAGTCATGGTTTTGGCTAGCTGACTCCACCAATTCTTCTTCTGGCATCAATGTTCTTGGTCACTGCTCCCTTCATATTCAGTTTCCGCTTAACTATCGCCCAATACTTCTCTATTGGATGGACAATTTGGTGAATTCAGTTCTTTTGGAATGATCTGAAACCCATTATAGTTGTACCATTACACCACTTCTCTCGTGTTATGGCAGCTGGCTGAATCTAGCCAAAACGTAACTGGACCACCATGGGACAGGGACAAAGGGTAAAACGCGGTTGTTGAGGCTCTTTTTTCGTATACTTCCAAGTTTTATCCGTCACAAAAAATCTGGTTTCTTGCCACAGGATTAGATACCTTTCCAAATCAGGATTTTTTTATGCGAACTTATTCGCGAAAATAAACTTGAATCGCAAGCAGGAGCCTCATAAACTTTAGCCTCGGCATTTGTTTAAAATCTGCTTTAGCATATGTTTCATCAATGATGAAGATACATCCATCGAGTTTCGTCAGAGTTTGGTCGGACAACTTACGCGCCCGAGTTCTGGGCACTGTTTGTTGTTTGAGGCTTCGGTTGAGCTACTTGCTCGGTAATATAACCTTCGCCAAGGAGTACAAAGGTTTTTTATTTTTACTTTTTTCGACAAATCATTATCGGAGGTGTTGGGATCAGCCTTGACTTTCTGGGTGACTTACACCCGCAGTTGGCGATCAATGGTTCAGAACTTTTGGGATAATCCAGCAGTTCTGCCAGCGCCTGAGTTAAGGCAGATGAATTTTCAGGTAACTGTGTTCAAGTATTTTACTTTTCTCTTCCTGCATGATGAATATCTTGGAATCATGTAAGTTTTGAACTGTGTAAAAATAGAATTAGCAGAACTGTTTACAAACAACAAAACGATGTAGAAAACTAGCATATCCGAACAATTGGAACGCCACTATCATTAAAATGAGTGCTCCATTTCAAATTGCTCTAGCTTTCAACTCAGCTATTCAAACATTTTCAGTTGGCTTTAGCATAAGAGATGCTTGATGACTGTTTTTATCATCAAACTACATGACGGGAATTGATCAGATTGGACTTTCTTAAGCTATTCTACTAATTATTTTTTTATTACTCCATGCGTAAAGTACGTAAGTTCTTATAATGTTTTGAAAGGAAATATCTTCTTAACAGCATGAGATCCTAGGAGTGGAAAGCAATTTCTGTTGGAACCAGAGATATTAAGGGAAATTATTGATGGCTCCGTTAGAGTACGGCTGGCTGTGAAAATTGAATAGAAGCAGTTGGCGTTAAGCAGAGTGCTATTTTGAAAGGCAGCTTCCGATCAAGCACACAATCTTTTATCAAGCAATCCCAATGCAGGGTTGGAAAGACGAGGGGCTACCTACTTTGACTGCCAAAAAGAGTTCTAGCTTTGTGAAAATTTCTGTTTACTCTTCCTAGAGTCTACATGTAACAGAAATCAACTTCCAAAAAAATCTCAATTTTCATAGCCTGCCGTACTCTAACGGAACTTTCAATACTTTTTATCTTCATATCTTTGCTTCCGGCAGATATTTCTGTCCACTGCTAGGGTCTCATGTTCATGAGAGAAGGTATTTTCTTTCACAAAACCTTTTAAATTGTTCAAAAGGCCCTTGTCCCGAAACTGGCACGGAATGTGTCATTTAGGACACAAGTAAAGGTCCAATGAATTGGTTAAATAAAATAAATCAAACGTATTGATTGCTGAGTTGCGTATGTTTGTTAGCTGGTTCACTTCGCAAATGAAGAACATCTCCTGTAACAAAAGCTATTTCTAAATAGGCAGAACCCCCTGATAACTACTTATCATATTCAATGAATGTTTCTGAGTATTAAGTAGAATGCATTTTAAAAAACTTCTTCAACATTCTTGTAAAGACTTATAAGTGTTCTGAATTTGGAAAACATTTTGCAAAGCAACTTATTTCGTCTAAACTGTGCTACATGTATATCTCGATATTAAGCATCTTTATTTCCTAACTATTTCCATCGATTTCTCGCAAACTAACCCTCATTCAAAAAAAAGTATTAAAACTATTGGTTGGATGAGAAAACTTTGAACTCTCATCCGTGAGAAATGTACAGTAGAACTCTAAAAATAAAATTGTATTATATCGATGTTTTCTTGTACTCGGGTCATGACCCAATAGGTTTTGATCCAACGAAATTCGATCGAATTTGGTGACTCTATATCTTTCGGAACAAAGTCTAAAGAATTAGTCAAATATCTTTCTTGCACAAATGCAATAAATGTATAAAATGTTTATATCCTCTTATGAACAGAAAATCCAAACTTTGTCTGAAGAACAAACAACTAATATTTTAACAAATTTTTAGATGTATGCTGTTCCAATATGGTCTAGTTGTCGTGTTACCAGAAAAAAAACATTTCAAAGGATTCAGAACAAAGTTCTGAAGATTGTTTTGAAGCTGCTTTCTTGGTACTAACGAAGAACAATACTTTAGAACAAATGTACAACAAAATAATTACTAATTTTAGACAAAAATCGTTGTAATCTTCTCTTGCAATGATTATTATTTGTAAACTGACACGCAGAATTAAAATCCTGTTAAAATACTGAACTGCTAAGGCATGGACAATGTAAACAAAATTAGGAACGTATTCTAACAATTAAGGTTGATAGGTTACGGTAGAAATTGGAGCACCTAGATAAACATGAAATGAAAATATTGATAAATTTGGACAAATAAAGAGTTAAAAAATTATAAGTTTCGTAGATCTTACAGTTTATGGTGCCTTTGACCATGAATTGGTTTACCGCAAGTGCATTGAACTGCGAAATTAGAAACTTCGATGCGAATTTTGACAGCTTCTTTCGTTTGGAATGGTCATCCATAGCAAATCTGTTTTTATCCGTGAAATATTCCGATTCTTCTCAAAATTCGCTTTAGTGTAGGTCTCATCATCAATGACGCAACACCGGGATCCGGGCTACACTCTTCAGGCGTTTGACTCAATTTGGAAAATTTTGCCCCTTGGATATTTCACACCGGATACATTTTTTGCCTACTGGACGAAACATCATGTTTCTTGGCTAATTCCCGCGTCGTAATGTTCCGATTGCACTGAAAATGAGTTTTTTTGGCGTGTTGTTCCCGATTTTTTCAGTTTTTGGCTTGTGTTCCACTGTCATCCGTTCCTTGAACCTGAACCTAGAATGATGAATATTCATTGGTTTTCCCAATGCGCGAAGTGACAGCCAAAGATCTTGCATGTGCGTGGACAAAATCCTATAGCGAACGGTTTACTAATTTTCTTCCACCTTGACTGGAACCCCATTGACAGTTGCACAATCTAGTGGATGAAAACAATACACACTAATGAGAAACTGAACTAAATTTGTTTCATTTCGGTATGAAGTATGAAGTATGAAAAAAGTTAGGTAAGTTTGAAAACGGTGCCATAATTTCGACACGCCCTCTATTTATGAGAAATTTTGTGAGTGTGCAAAATCCATGTTTACGAAAGCAAAGAAGATGAATTTTGAAAAAAAAAATTATTAAAATACCTGCAATACTCTTGTTACGAAAAGCAATAAGCTTGATATGCCCGACACAGGAAACATATATCATTTTTTTGATGATCTAAAGATTTGCTATTCAGGAATTCATATTGGTTTTCCTTAGTAATTGTGTGCGTTATAATGATAGTGCGTTTTCATATTGAGCGTACTCTTTCACAGAAAAAACTTGAATTTTGAGTGTGATTTAAATATCACAGCATGTTAATTTATTTTTCATTCCACACGAAGCAGCAACTTGCATCAAATAGTTCTAACTAAGATGAGCTTTTGCATACAATATTATCGCCAATGCATGGAATTTCCCAGAACTTTACACGAAGTATAATGCAAGTTTTCATGTTTATGGACATGATATTGAACTACTTGTTTTTAGCTGTGTAGCTATTCGGAACACAGATACAAAGATGGACAAAATAATGCGACCAGAACAGTATTTTCATGTGTAATGGTCACGTTTGTGCAATTTCGTATCATTTTCCAGTGATTTAGTTTCATGGTTGACAACATCTGAAAAAAAAAACTGTAACCAAATTTGTATTCGAATAAAAATTCTTTTTGAACATATCCAACATCGATAACTATATAATGACCTAATTTGGGGATTAGAATCGTGATTTATCGATGATTGTCCAAATCGATGAAAATGTGATCAACATACAGTAAATCTTCGAAATGAACCAGAGACTTGGTCATTAGCTATGTAAATCAAAAGCTGCTTGAAAAATGGGAGCAAACTTAATACAGATAAAAAATATGCAAGTTATTTTTGTGATTCACTTTTACTGATTCACAGGAAAATGGAACTCAAAAAAAAAATGACCACAAATTGTTGAAATAAGAATTTGATCTTTGTGTTGATTTCCGTCACTTGAGTTTAATAATGTTTTTTTTTTTCGAAATAACCATTTCATATTTTGATTCCTCAACTTAAGGCTCAATAAGTTTCGAACTATTTCCTAAAGTTAAAAATTTCAGAAAAAGGAGTTCGTTTCATTATGTTGTCTCTTACTCTATGCACAAAATGACTTAATTTTTTTGTTATCTGCTATGATGTAGGTATTGCCGAAAAATGCTTGCCTTGGAAAATGCATGGAAGTTAATTAAACCTCATTGATTATTTGAATTGTCCCGATTTGAATGAATGCCATAACCGGTTGATCTTCAACATTTTCCAAATTATTCAAGCAAAACAAACAGTTTACGGATGATTGCAGATTTGAAATCAACTTAAATAGGCCTAATCCAATATTTGTTAAGTTAGCTTTATTATAGAGTTTGCATAACTTTGCAAATTTGCCTCCGTCTTAAGAAGGAGGTTCTTTGCACGAATTATTCCAGGTTAGTTACATGGCTATTCTGTTTAACGATTAGCTCGCGATCGTTCTTATTTTGTAAATATGTATTACGGTCTCTGTTCAAATACTCCATACTCAACTGTTTTCATTCCCTAAAAAAATGAGGATAACTGCTCACTGTATTTTGCAATTCACTGTAGGTTTAGGTGCCCATCACAAAATTCACGCCGGCAGTAGCGGGAGCGAATATAAATTCGTTCGGATTTAGTAGCCACGGCAGCCGCGTAGTCGGCGACAGTAATATTCATCATCATCGTCATCGTCGTCGTCATCGTCGTCACGAGAATCCTAATTTGTGGATAAGAATCGTGATTTATGAGTAGATCGACGAAAATATGATCCACTTACTGTAAATCTTCATAACGATCCCGAGACTTGATCATTACTCAAGTAACAATTTTGGTTTTATGAGGGTTCTGAAGACCGTGATTTAGCCTTTTAGTGTGCTTTAAAACCACAAATAAAACTTGAATTGTTACTTGGGTAGCTATGAAAATCTGATCATTAACTAAAGGTTGTACGGAATCAAATTGCACCACTTTTAAATGGCTGCAACTTTTTACCCGTTGGGTATTTTCTATTGAAATTTTGGGTGAAACTAGTTCAATGTGTATTAGTTTACGCTGTGCATGTTTCACTAGCAGGTGTGCAATCGTCGCGAAGATGGAGTCGGAAGAACAGCAGCGGCGCACATAAATTTTGCGCATGTACCTCGAAAATCCGGATCTTTCTCATCGTGCCATCAGTAAGAAGCTGGGAATGGTACATTCTACGGTGTTTCATGTTTTAAATCGGTACCACGAGGGTTTGACCATCGATTGGAAAGAAAAAAGTGGAAAAAATGGATCTCCGTATAGTAATAAGGATCACAAGCGGGTGGTTTAAGCTGTCAAGAGGAATCCCAACAGTTCAGTTCGAGATGTGGCAAAGAAAATGAATCTAATCAAAACTTTCGTGCAAGATGAAAAAAAAACGTGAAGGACTACACACGTACATAGTCCAAAAATCGCCTTATCGCGATGAACGGCAGAATACGGTAGGTAAAACACGTGCACGGAAGCTGTTATTGACGAAACCACATTATCTCGTTATGGATGATGAAACGTATGTAAAAGCAGACCTCCGGTAGCTTCCGGTGCTCCAGTTTTTCACTGCTCATCATAAATTCGATGTCCTCGAGGACGTTAGAAAGCCGAAGATGTAAAAGTTTGCCAAAAAATATATGATTTGGCAAGCAATTTACTCGTGTGGAAAGCGAAACACCCCATTCGTGACAACTGGAACGGTCCATGGCCAGGTGTACCTAAAGGAACGCCTCCAAAAGTGTCTACTTCATCTTCTGAGGTCACACGATGGTCCTACGATTTTCTGGCCGGATTTAGTCTCATGCCATTACTCGAAAAAGGTTTTGGAGTGGAAAAGGCTAAGAAGTACTGGGCCATCATGAAGCAAGCACTTCGGAAGCATCTTAAGGAAGTGAAATGGGAGGAAGATATGAAGAAAAAATGGATTGCCACACAAAAAAAAAGTTTCTCCAAATGTTGTACAGGACCTTATGAGTAGTGTAAAGTAGAAGGTTCGTGCATTTGGATATGAAATTGAAATTGAATAAAACAAACGTGGGAAAATAACATGTCATAACATGTTTTATTTCACTCCCTGAAAGTTTGAGTATGATTGGTTGAACGAGTGAATTTTGCCGAATATTTGTGTGTGCCGCAATTTGATTTCGTACACCCTTTAGTGTTGACAAAAATTCAAAAACAACCGGAATCGTATCTCTATCTGATTCACATTTCCTCTCTGCACTATTTATATTTGACCGACTTTTTATTCACATGACCTTATAATGCCCTAATTTATAGATTAATAGCTTGATTTATTGATTTATAGCAGATTGACGAAAACATGAATCCTATCGTATCC
>JASCZW010002293.1:0-12809 GCA_034211315.2 Aedes japonicus | reverse complement strand
CAGGTAAGAAATTTCGTAACTTTACTTATACAACTTACATAGAAAAACAACTATAGACAGACTAACAGCCTAAACGGGCATTCGACCAGTAAATGGTAATTATGGTTTTTGTAAACAAAATAGCCTTTTTTCAAATGTTGGTTTTTCTAGTTGGGGCAAACCAAAAAATATATTTCTAAACAGCATTTGAAAGGATTTTTAGTATTGCATATCATGTCTGAAATCTGGAGGCTGTTTAACTGTTTTTTTTTTCAAATTGAGTAAACCACATTTGCTACAAAACTTCAAACTTACGCTGAAAATGTATCTTTCCAGGTAAATTTCCATTCTGGACCACTGTGCACTGTCTGTTTCGTAGATCAGAGTCCGATTCTGAAAGTAGCGCTTCAGCGTCCGACAAGGGTATTCCGGGGTATAACTGACAAGGGTATATACAAGGGTATAACTGACAATCGCTACTCAGCTTGCTCTGTTGAAAGCATTCTTTACGTGCAAGGTTACCATGGAGCAGTAGCGAGCCTTTGCTGCTTCTAAGAACATCCGACCTACTCCTTCGAAAACTGAACTGCATGTTTAACAGACTGTTCCCACTCTCTGTGTATCTCGTAAGCCTGTCCAGTATTAGTTTCGCTAGTAATTTGCCGACTGTGTCCAGCAGATATACAGGTCTTTGTGTTGATAGACCTCTAGGAGGTTTTCCCGGTTTCGGCAGCATAAATTGTAGCCCAATTCATTGATTTCTGCACAGATAGAAAGAAACATTCAATTTTCTGCGTTATCTAATGCACATAAAGGGAATGATAGATTTGGCAGCAAATAATGGAATATTTCATGTAAATTGAGGCCAGATAACGCCTGAAAATAGTCTGTAGTATGAGAGTAGTGTTTTATGATTGCAAACATTGTTGTATGGCACATGAAAGATTGTTTCGTTGTTAACGCTTCCTTTGGCTTTTAAAGTTCATTATTTTTGTGTGTGTCATGGAAACTGAACATATGTACCTTGCCCGGTAAAAAAATACGGGTTTTATCGATCAAAAGCGGTTGTTTTGTTTTTCAAATGCTCATTACATCCACCCAATGAGTTAGTATAATATTCACCATTGACTGTTTTCCCCTTTCCAAGGTAGTCAATGTGGATTATACCGCGTGCATCCCAAAAAACCGTTGCCATGGCTTTGTTGGCTGATAAACCTTGGCCTTCTTTGGCGTCGATTTATTCCGATAAACCAACCGTTTTGACTGCTGTTTGGTATTTGGTATGCTCTGGTGGATCAACGTTTCGTACACTGTTACAAACGGCGCAATAACTCGTGGCATTGTCATTGAACAACGCCACACAGTCCTGTAAAATTGTCACACGGTTGCGTTTGGGGTAGATTGTTAGCAAACGTGGCACTCATCTAGCTGAAAGCGTTTTCATACCCAAGTGTTCATTTAAAATAGAAACCACTGAGCCATATGAGTACAGGGTTGCGGCAGAAAATAATGCGAAATTTTGTTCTATTTCTTTCAAATCCCATTTTCAACTAATTCAAGCAATAATATCAACATTTTCGAATGCAGTTATCTTTATAAAGTCCTTTCAAACAAATTTATCCAGTTTGTCCTCCATGTTTATTAATAACATCCTCGAGCCGACGCCGGAAGCCAGGCATGCCTTTTGGACGTAGTCCTTCGACATTGACTGCCACGTGCGTGTTATGGTTGACTTCAGGGTTTTCACACTAGGGTGTGATGTTTTATAGGCTCGTGCTTCAACATATGTCCAAATCGAATAATCCAATGGAACAGATCTGGACTGCTAGGGGGCCACAAATCCTTCGGTCAAAACTTCAAGTTATCGTTCAACCATTGTTGGGTTTGATTGGACGTGTGATCCGATGCTCCATCATGCTGTAGGACAACGTTTTGGTCTTCGGAGAAGTTGGCCTTCACCCAGGGAAGCACTTGGTCCTTAAAAATACCGATATACACTTCGGTATTGATTTTAACTCCAGCATCAATGAAAACAGGCGGCATTTTCAAACCGTTGGACGCCACTAAGCCAAACATCATGACACCAGCCGGATATTTGATTTGAAATTTGAATTTCACTTTTTCTGGAACGTTCTCCATTTTCTGCGGTGAAATGAACCGGTATCTTTGCCACAGCATCAATGCTGAACGCACGTTCGGCGTGCGTGCAAAGCGCGGATTTTTTTATGCGGTAAACTGTTGCCAAATATCACCCTACCACCTTGGAAATCTCTTCCGGCTTCTTCTGGGCGAGCAACAAATTGGTGATCACGTCTTCCGCGAACATTTTGACGAATTTGCAATAAAACAAATAGAATGTTTGAATGCAGCACTTGAAAGTAAACATAAACAAATACACTTTAGACAGAAATTAGTCACTAGCTACACGAATTAACCCAATACTCAAGTTTGAACATTTTCGCATTATTTTCTGTCGCACCCTGTAAATTTTTCGGTTTCAATACTTTTCACCTCTGTGAAGCTTGAAATAGTGGAGGCATCAAAGGATCGAGTGAATTAATTCATTTATCTATTCGACCAAATGTCCTTTGATTTAATTTGTATTCAAACGTAAGCAAATGAGTGCTTGTCGACTCACCGTTATCTTATTCTACCTCCCACATTAATGTGAATGAGGTAGATTCATTGCTTATAAATCAAGATCTCTTTCAAAATGGCATGAGAGCATGAAATATCCCTGTTATCCTATTTTCATGCGCTTGATTAACTTTTGTCACGCTCAATTCCATTCGCTGCATTTATTATCGCTTCTATCCGTTACCCATCGCAGTGGAACGCCGACAATTTCACCGTCGAGGACAGCAAAGAGTTGGTAGTGTAAGCGTTTTTAATGAGCACAATTATCCATCATCATGCAAGGTGATGGACTGAAATAAGTTGTGTGCATATTTCTATCTTTTTCTCACAAGTTTACCACTAACATGGAAAAGCTATCTTGTGCAGAAAGAAAGAGTCATTGGGTTGGAAAATGTTCCAGATTAGCTCGTTGGGTAGACGAAGGTATACATACTCTCTAGCTGACTAATTACACTGATGAAAAGTTCTGCACTCTGGGCTCTTGAACGGAAAATCGCTTGGATCCCTCGGATCTGCAAGGGAGCATATGTTGGTCGGTTTTCAGTTTTTCACACATGGCATGGAGGTTATAGAGCAAAAATCTGACCAAAAAATAGAACATCTTAAAGTTGCTGGACTCTTAAAATAAGTAAATTTACGCTTGTAATGTCAGTGGAAAAAGTGCATAATTATGATAAAGTTTCTATTCACGATACCCCACTGCGAATCATCCTATATAGCCAGCCAATAATCCCATTAGCAATCAGTCATTCCATGTAACTAAAACAAACTCCTGCACGTACCAAGATAAACTTTTACTAGGAAAATCCCAGCACCTACACAAACCCTGGTGCATGCTCCATTACCATAGTGATTGAAACTAGAAATAGATGATCAAAGGATTCGAACCTACATATGATGTATGTGAAAGGACGGCAAATCGACGGGACAGTTGCTGATAACGATCGTTTATTGAGCATGCAGGTGTTTTGGATGAAAGAGCGATGGAGCGGACACTGGGCGCAGTAAATTCAATAGATTTTTGTTTTGTAACGTTTTCCACGCGAAAACCATTCAATAACACGCAATACTATTCAAATGTCTATGAGATTGACATAAACGAGCATCGATTTTCACAGAGTAAGTAGTAAGGGAATTGTCAGATCACTATTTTGATTTAATATTATTTTAATTTGAAAACTAAAAAAATAACTTTAATCTGTTTGAATCCTAGAAAGTGTTGAGCTATTTAGCGGAATACCTGAATTAGGAGTGCGAAGAAAAAATATTAGGTGTATTCTTAGAAAATGTCTTTTTTTTTGCAAATTTGATGCTTTATTGTGAAAAAATGGGTTATACATTTATTGTTCAAAGTATTGGCCATCGCTAGCTATAACTTTTTCCCATCTTTGCGGTAGTTGACGGATACCCTCTCGGAAAAATGATGCTGGTTTGGCAGTATCCACGAATCGATCCATTTTTGACTTCGTCATAATTACGGAAGTGCTGGTCAGCCAGGCCATGTTGCATCGATCGGAAGAGATGGTAATCCGGATGGCACAATGTCAGACTATATGGCGGGTGGGTAGGACACTCCCTTGAGCGTTTCAAGTATGTTTTCACCGGCTGTGCAACATGTGGCCGAGCATTGTCATGTTGCAAAATGACTTTGTTGTGTTTTTAGCGTATTGCGGCCGATTTTCACGCAATGCACGGCTCAAACGCATCAGTTGTCGCCGGTAGACTTTGCGCCGTGATGGTTTCTTTTGGTTGCAACAGCTCATAGTAGACCACACCCAGCTGGTCCCCACCAAATACACAGCATGATTTTCTAGCCATGAATATTGGCATTGGCCGTCATGTTGTGGCATGACCGGGGTATCATACGTTTGCCTTACGTTTTTGGATTGTCGTAATGGATCCACTTTTCGTCACCAGTCACAATTCGATCCAAAACCCTTTCCGTATGTGCCGTTTAAGCGACAACCGCGTGTGAAAAACGGCGCTCAACGTCTCTCGGCCGCAATTCGTATGGCACCCAATGACCGACCTTTCGAATCATTCCCAATGCTTTCAAACGTTAAAAATGGCTGGTTGGTTAACTCTCAATGCTGCTGCAAGTTCTTTTGCGTTTGTGAGGGATCTTGGTCGAGCAAAATTTCCAATTCGACGTCTTCAAACTTTTTGACCGGGCCAGGGCGTTCCTTGTCTTCAGTGACAAAATTACCACTTTTAAAGCGTGCAAACCAACGTTGACACATTCGAACGTCGATGAACGAGCAATTCACATGCTTGAGATGCATTTTTCTTCGAATTAAACAGGAAAATTAAAACATCCCGCAATGCTGCATTGATGGCTCGAATTTCGACATTTTTCGGCTTCACAAAAACTTGTTTACTTTCACTAATGATGCGTAACTTACACTGAAATAACTAGAGAATAGAATGAAGTTTCGGATGTGATAGCTGTCAATGTCAAAATTCATGTCAGAACAATAGATATGAAGTTGTCTGCAAATACGACATTTTCTAGGAATACCCCTAATAGTATTTTCTATTTAATTCCAACTATCTTTATTGCTTATCTTGACAGTTACGCGTATTTCGTCTACAATGTGCAGACTTCTTCAGTGTCGTTCTTCACGCTTATGGCCCAAACACAATGATAGCGGCAACGGCAAACGGCAAAGCCCGATCTGAGTATGCCTGCTCGTCGGAAAGAAAACAGGCTAGATCCAAGCCGATTCTAATTGGACATATCGAAGTCATTTGCAGCAACTGTCAAAATTGCCGTTTTCCGTTCCGTTTCCGATATCATTGTGTTTGGACGGTTAGCTCTGCTTTACAGAAGAAAGGTTTACATCTAAGTCAACTGTTTATATTGTAGATGTTATTCTATTATTGTGAAGTAAACAATGTTGAATTATAGACTGTTCCGATAGTTATAAATGATTAACCGTCAATTCCGAAATGCGTGCAGTATTCAACCAAGTATTGGCTGTTTCAAGTGTCATTCTTTAGCATTAGTCCGAGATGTGTCGAAAAAGCTCAAATTGCACCACTTTTTAATGGCTGTAAGTTTTTTTCCGTTTGGTATTTTCTATTGAAAATATGGGTGGAATTTGTTTACGCTGTGTAAGTTTCAGTAGCAGATGTGCAATCGCTGCGAAGATAGAGTCGGAAGAACAGCAGCGATGCAAAGAAATTTTGCGCACGTACCTCGAAAATCCGGGTCTTCCCTCATCGTGCTATCAGCAGGAAGCTGGGAATGGTACATTCTACGGTGTCTCGTGTTTTAAATCGGTACCACGAACATTTGACCATCGGTTGGAAAGAAAACTGCGGCAAACATGGATCTCCGTATAGTGTTAAGGATCACAAGGGGGTAGTTCAAACTTTCAAGAGGAATCCCAATAGTCCAGTTCGAGATGTGGCGAAGAAACTGAATCTAACCTAAATTTCGTGCAAGATGCGAAAAAAACGCGAAAAACTATACACGTACAAAGTCTAAAAGGTGCCTAATCGCGATGAACGGCAGAATACGGTAGGTAAAACACGTGCATATATATGATTTGGCAAGCAATTTGCTCGTGTGGAAAGCGGAGCAACCCATTCGTGACAACTGGCACGGTCAATGGGCAGGTGTACCTAAAGGAATGCCTCCAAAAGCGTCTACTTCCTCTTCTGAGGTCACACGAAGATCCTACGATTTTCTGGCCGGGTTTAGCCTCGTGCCATTACTCGAAAGAGGTTTTGGAGTGGTACATGGCTAAGGAGGACAATTTCGTGCCGAAACATCTCAACCCACCGAATGCACCGGAACTGCTGCCAATTGAAAAGTACTGGGCCATCATGAAGCAGGCACTTCAGAAGCATCCTAAGGAAGTGAATTTGGAAGAAGATATGAAGAAAAAATGTATTGTAAATATTCATAACATGTTTTATTTTACCCCCTGAAAGTTTTAAGATGATTGGTTAAACGGGTGAATATTTGTGTGCGTTTCAATTTGATTTGGTACACCCTCTAATGTTATGCGTGGCTGCAGACTTGTTGAAAGCAGAAGCAGCCAAAACGAAGCACTAAACAGGCTGAATCTGTGAAACTGAGGGCTCGGAAGCTGTACGACAAACTGCTGAAAACCGGGCTGTGTTATCATGGACTCTGACGCGGCCGCGGCCGAAGAAGAAGGATGTTCCTGGATCAGTGAAAGCCATTTACACCAAAAAATTTGGCAAGAAGCTAATGGTGTGGTAGGCCATATGCGGATGTGAAAACATATCTCGTCCATTCATTACGACAGACAGAATGAATGGTCAAATCTACGTAAAGGAGTGTCTGAAAAAAATGTTGCTACCCTTGAACGAACAACACAACAAGCCTACAATCTTTTGGCCTGACCTTGCTTCCTACCATTACTCTAAATAAGGCCCGAACTCGAAAAAAATGCACCAGACAAAAGTGTTCGCCGAAAATTTATATTAAGTCAGATTTTCTTGAAACTTCCAGGGAATGAACTAATACATATGATTTATGTTTCGGTATAACTACTTTATTCAATTTCCTTTCCATCGCTGAATGCCCGTACCTTTCCCTTAAGACCCCTCATAATATTTTGTGCAATTGTGGAACCGACGTTTTTGGTCACTTATATCCATTCTTTCTTCAACTCCAGTTCGTTCTTAAACACTTTGGACGATTGTCGAACTTTGGCCTTCATTATGGCCCAAAATCTTTCCACCAGACGAATCTCTGGTGAATTTGGGGGTTGGCGGTTATTGGTAAAAAAACAACGTTATTGTCTCTGTGCCAATCCAACGCCGATCGCGCGTAATGACATGATGCCAGGTCTGGCAAAAATAATATCTCGCCTCCGTAGGACCGCAGAAAGGGCAATAGAGGCTTTTGGAGGCACTCGGTGCGGTAAATTTCGCTGTAGATGGTACCCGTTGTGATGTACGGTTTACTCAGTTTACCGCATTGGCGTATGGCCTGCCAGAGCATGTTTTTTTGGCGAATTTGTCCACTTTCTTCTTCTTTATGTCTTCCGGAAATCATCAAACCGTGATTTGGTAACGTAGAACTCCAGCCCTGGTATCTGCTATGCGTCTGCTTTGATGTAGGTTTCGTCATCCATAACCACACACATCGGTTTCGTTAACCACTCTCGATACAGCTCCTTTGCGCGGGATTTGACCGCCGTGTTTTGTTGATCACACCGGTTCGGTGCCTTGCGGACCTTGAATACACGAAGCCCAGCTCGTTTCAAGGTTTGCTGAACGAACCAGGCGGAATACTTTGCCTTCAAAGCCACGTCGCGAATCGAAAGGTTCGGATTACACTTGAAATAATCCAACACATTCCGGACCTTCACAGGGTCAGCTGTCTTCGATTTTCTTCCACTTCCAGCCCGCCGCTTGGTCGTCTGGGACTCCTTAAACGATTTTACCTCCCAAGACACAGTTGTATGAGTGATTCCCAGTTTTCTTTCGATCCATCTCATGGTCGCATTCGGATTTTCCATGACGGCGCGCAAAATTTTCCGGCGATTTTCTTCTTGTTTCGATGACATCTCAATAACCACTGAACCGATTGTTATGAAATTTTGCACATGTAAACAATTCACTCAAAACTAGTTATATTCAGATTTTCGGAGTCCACGAACACGGATAAAAATGGTGCATTTTTTTCGAGCATAGGCCTTATGCACTAGAGAAAACAGATTATGCAACAGGTAGCGCGCATACTCAATTTTCTTACGTTTGATGTTAACATACTACCGCCATCTATTCAGTTTTATCATCCATCACAGTGTGCTCAACAGATGGCCCAGCTGTGTTAGTGACGATGATTTGTAGAGCATAATGTTCGATGTGTTATGTCTGTTTGTCTGTGATATAAATATTAATAAATTAACGGAGATGACTTAATATAAAAATATAAACATTTTCATTAAAAAACTCGCGTTGTTACGGTCTTTGGTGCTAATTGTTGATGCGGCTGATCGAAAATTATGCAGAAAAAAAGGTAAAACTACCAATTTTAAAACGAGTTTTTTTTCCTAAAGGGGACAAAAGAGGACAAGCAATTTTTCACAGATCTTGTAGATGGAAGTTTGTACTTTAAGTTCACGTTCACTGTGTTTGCAAATATTTGCAAATAAAGGAATAAGATATCTTGCAAAAACGTATATATTTTACACTTCAACCCCCACTTCAAACTAGTAACTATCTTGTATCTTCAAAATGTGCGTCATTTTATAATCTAAAAATTATCTTTGCAAAGTTTTCAAATTCAAATTGAAATAAAAAAGTTACAGCAAAAAAACTGATTTTTGAAGTCCCACTCTAAGGAAAGTTAGAAAAACTGTTATAAAACGATACGTGGATGAGATAGAAGTTAAAATTCTTCAACAAAGTTTCATTTAACTAAAATACCTTAAAGTCTGTAGAAGCAAAAAATCCTCTAAATCATAGGTATAACAAGTTGAAATTTTTATTATGAACATAAGAGGACCACCCTAGTCACCACCGAGACAAAACGATAGATCTTATTTTTAAAATTTAATCTCCCGAAGACATCATCTGTCTAAAGTTAATGGCTTTCGAGTTATCGATTTTTGTCGCGAAATTTGTCCATTCGTACCATAGTGGTGTGGTACAAAAAAACAATGTCGTATTTGTACCAAAGGAGATGAATTCACCAAACTGTCCGGAGATTCGCGCTATCGAAATTTTCAGGGCTTTGGCGTAGGCGAAGCAGATAAAACATATGAAACCAGCAGATAACGTTAAAAAAAATTAAGAAAGATTGGCCAAAAGTAGTGAAAATTGTAGGAGATTACTTTTTGCTGCAGTTTTTGAATGGAGTTAAGGGGAAGGTTATAGATCTCGACTACCCTCTAAAAAATCCAGTAAAGTGAAATGAAAATGGAAAGAACAAAATATTAATACAACGTTTGAGAATACAAGGATAAAAAATCACAGTGTGTTCTTTTTTATTTGAGAAAGAAAGTGTATTTATATTTTTCGGAACAGTCTACACGTGTAATTTTTTTTTGCTGCTATTGTTTTGGTGTCCAAAATTTAACGTGGACAGGCTTTGGCGAACATTGGGACTACCAATGTTTGTTTCCATTTAGTTTGTGCTTTTCACATGTTGTTTTTAATACATTTGCTTAAATTCCCAAAATATATAGAAACCAAGGATTCTGTTTTTTTTTTGGCTACTAGGAGTCTCCTCCATCAGAGAAAAGTTCGCTTCAGATCTTAACACGTACGTCCCCAACCCCTCTGAGACAGAAAATTTCAAATTTAAAACTGATGATACTCCATCGCTAGTCATTGGATTTTGTTGCGGTTTTTTTGCAATAGATCACAAATATATCCTAGTTGATAGATCTGCACTGGTTATTCCGAAAATTTCCGTAGTTTCGGATTCCAAGGTGGGAGTACTGGGGTAAGTACCTGTCCAGGGATGGTGGACAAAACATTTTTAGTAGCGAAACATAATGCGACACATCAAACTTCGTGATTTTGCAAAACTAGGTCATCAGAAGACATTTTAAAGATTTCTAACCATACTGGCCACTTAAAGAGGCCCTGCAGGATCCGAGTTCCTCCGGAAAAGTGGCCATATTCAAATCGTTGCCAAAACCTGGCTAGCGCAAAACTAGGCAAAACTAGGTCATCAGAAGACGTTTTGAGAATGTCTGGCCATACTGGTCACTTGGGGGGCCCTGCGGGATCCGAATTCCTCCGGAAGAGTGGCCATATTCAAATCTTTTCCAAACCCTGGCTTGCGACACATCAAACTTCATGATTTTGCAAAACTTGCTCTTCGGAGAACACTTTGAATTTGTTAGACCTTGCTGACCACTTAGGCAAGCCCTGTGGAATCTGAATTCCTCCGAAAAAGTGGCCATATTCAAATCTTTTCTTAAACCTGGCTTGCGACATATCAAACTTCATGATTTTGCAAAACTAAGTCATCAGAAGTCATTTTGAAGATTTCTAACCATACTGGCCACTAAAAGAGGCCCTGCAGGATCCGAATTCCTCCGGAAGAGTGGCCATATTCAAATCTTTTCCAAAACCTGGCTTGCGACACATCAAACTTCATGATTTTGCAAAACTTGCTCTTCGGAGAACATTTTGAGATTGTTAGACCATACTGACCACTTAGGCAAGCCCTGTGGAATCTGAATTCCTCCGAAAAAGTGGCCATATTCAAATCTTTTCTTAAACCTGGCTTGCGACATATCAAACTTCATGATTTTGCAAAACTAAGTCATCAGAAGACATTTTGAAGATTTCTAACCATACTGGCCACTAAAAGAGGCCCTGCAGGATCCAAATCCCTCCGGAAAAGTGGCCATATTCAAAGCTTTTCCAAAACCTGGCTTGCGACGTATCAAACTTAGGATTTTGCAAACTAGGTCATCAGAAGATGTTTTAAATTTCCAGCCATACTGGTCATCTGAGGCCTGTGGATCGAGTTCCTCTGGCATAGTGGCCATATTCAAATCTTTTCCAAAACCTGGCTTGCGACACATCAAACTTCATGATTTTGCAAAACTTGTTCTTCAGATGACATTCTGAGAGTGTTGGACCATACTGGCCACTTAAAAAGCTCTTGCAGGATCCGAGTTCCTCCAGAAAAGTGGCCATATTCAAATCGATACCAAAACCTGGCTTGCGACATATCAAGCTTCATGATTTTGCAAAACTTTACCTTCGGAAGACATTTTGAGGGTGTCTGACCATACTGGCCATTTAGGAAGGCCCTGCGGCATCCGAGTCCTTTCGGCAAATAGGCCATATTCAAAAAATTTCCAAAACCTGGCTTGCCACGTATCAAACTTCATGATTTTGCAAAATTGTGTCTTCGGAGGACATTCTTTGAATTTCCTACCATATATCTAACAAAATCGTTTGCCAGGAAACTTTATCGTACTGCTTATGCACATAGGATCGTTTGAAAAAAGTAAACCTCGCTTCAGTTTTGTAATATGTCCGTCTTCTTTGTACTCTTTTTATGAATTTCGTTACGCTTTGGTGCACTAAAATGTGCGTGTCTTTTCCAGCTCGACAGTATCCTTTTGTTAAAAGTAGTTGTTTAGTTGGGGCATGGACCACTAGCCGAGAGAACCATAGTTAGAAGAGCTTATGTCATAACAAATATTGTGGTTTTGCGGTTGAAACGGGATTTTCGTTTTTGTTTTTGTATTGTTCGATAGTGTGAATTATTTTAGTGCAAAATTTTTAATGACTTGATAAAACAAGCATCGTGGATCTGGATTCAGCCTGGGTGGAAAAGGATCTGATCCATATTGATCACAAGACAAACTTTTGCAAAATCATTAAACTTGATATGTCACAAGCCAGGTTTTGGAAACGATTTCAATTTGGATACTTTTCCGGAAGAACTCGGATCCCGTATGGCCACTCCAAGTAGCCAGTATGGTCAGACACCCTAAGAATGTCCTCTAAAGATTAAGTTTTGCAAAATCCTGAAGTTTGATGTGTCGCAAGCCAGGTTTCGGTAACGGTAACGAATTCCTGGAGGAATTAGAATTCCGCAAGGCCTCTTTAAGTGTTCAGTATGGTCAGGAATCCTTAGAATGTCCTCTACAAACCTATTTTTGCAAAATCATACAGTTTGATGGGTCGCAAGCCAGGTTTTGGAAAAGATTTGGATATGACCACTTTTCCGGAGGAGCTCGGATCCTGCAAGGCCTCTCCAAGTGGCCAGTATGATCAAAAACTCTCAAAACGTCTTCTCATGACCTAGTTTTGCAAAATCATGAAGTTTGATATGTCGCAAGCCAGGTTTTGGCAACTATTTGAATATGGCCACTTTTCCGGAGGAACTCGGATCCTGCAGGGCCTCTTTTAGTGGCCAGTATGGTCAGAAATCTTCAAAAAAATTTCTGATGACCTAATTTTGCAAAATCATGACGTTTGATATGCCGCATGCCATGTTTCGCTACTCAAAATGTTTTGTCCACCATCCCTGGACAGGTACTTACCCCAGTACTCCCACCTTGGAATCCGAAACTACGGAAATTTTTGAAATAACTAGTGCAGATGTATAAATAAGGATATATTTGTGATCTATTTCAAAAAACCGCAACAAAATCCGATGACTAACGATGGAGTATCATCAATTATAAATTTGAAATTTTCTGTCTCAGAGGGGTTGGGGACGTACGTGT
>JASCZW010002292.1:0-15074 GCA_034211315.2 Aedes japonicus | reverse complement strand
TATTAATTTTTAATATCCATAGTGAATATTGACTGAAAACACCACTAAAATCGAAAAGAACATTTTCTGAATCACACTATGTTTATTTTTGTCCCCCCAAATTCAATTTTTGCCCCCCCTTTTTGCGGTAAATTTTGCCCCCTTTTTTGAATCACAAATTTATGTTGATTAATTTTTTAAATCTATTGAAGGACTGAATACTACAGATGAGGTATTATCCATAAATGACTTAATGCTTTTAAAGGAGAGTAGACGTTTTTAGAGATAAATGAGTACAAAAAATGCAAATGTTCTATTTTTTTTTTTTTTTTTTTTTTAGTGTATAATAGTTTTATTTGTCTGGTCATTTGATTACTATTTACAATTTGTTATTCTAGATCTAGGTAAAATTTCAATACGTCTACCTCAATTCTATCATTACTTTCGCATACAAAGCAGATGAATTTAATGAACATTTTAAGCACTTCCACTCGTTTTCTCCTGTCTACTCCTGGCAAGGAGGGTCTCACCAAATCCTCGAAGGATAGTCGTCTCCATCCACCCAAGATTCTTGTAATTCTCTGCTGAAGAACCGTCCAAGCCGGGCCAACGCGAGGGCATTCATGAAACTTGTGGAGGAGCGTTTCCACTGTGCGGTTTCCACAATGTGTGCAGTTCTCGTTTTCTATTCGCCGCATGACGAAAAGCAGTTTGCGGTGTTCAATCTTCTCGTTCATCAGCAAGTAAAGTTTCGTCCGCTGTTCTGAAGAAAGTTTCCTCGAACCAATGTTTCGCCACGCGTGTGGCCAGTCAGGAGCCGGATTGTTGCGTTCTACCCTTGGCAGTTCGGTTTGCTGGATGAAGTACTGGTGGATTTGATCGGCGGAGGGGTTTTGTTGGATTTGGAGGGGGATTTCGGATAAATTTGAAAGGATGTGTCTAAGGTCAGGAAGATCTATTGAGATAGGTGGGCGAGGATTTGCGTGGAAAGAAAGGATCTATAAAAGGAATGGATTCGATCTCCTGCAGATGTCGATTGATTGAGAGCGACTTACATTTAAGCGCTGGAAGTTGCAGCTTCAGCCCTCCATTCTCCCTGTTGCGTGCGAGTTGCATCATTGGTACACGCCCTATCATCCCTCTCCAGAGGAACGTTCCCATTGCTGCTGTTATTTTGGCTGTATGTACCGCCAACGGTGGTAGAATTGACGCAAGGTACCATATTCTAGATGTGGCGAACGTATTAAGGAGAATAACTTTCTGGTGCAGAGTCAGCATGCGCTGGGAGTGTAACCACATTTGGTGCGCAAACTTCCCGACTTGCGCATTCCAGTTCAATGTTGTCATCAGCCGTATCGAGTTTGCAAAGGCGACACCCAAGATTTTAACAACATTAACTGTTTGCAGCCCGGGGGTGTTGATTGTGTTGCCTTCGCAAAACCCGACATTGACAGCAACAGTTTTACGCAAGTTCAATTTTGCGCCAGCAGCTCTCTCAAATCGGCTAAACAGTTCATTAATGCGTCTGAATTGCTCCGTTGTTGAAATTATACACGTCACATCGTCCGCATACACACACACGCAGTCGCAAATCCTCTCGAGCCTATACACCAGTGGATGCAGGTGAAGAACGAAAAGATGCATTGAGAGGGGGTCCCCTTGTCGTACCGAGCGTTGGATCTCAAATGATCGAGACAGATTTCCATTGATCAATAGCCGTGAGGTGGACCGGCTGGCGATGAGTGCGAGAAGAGTGATGAGATTCGGGTTGAACCCAATTTCAGTCATTCTTGCGAATGTGTACGAGTATGGCACTCTATCGAATGCCTGCATGTAGTCGTAACTCAGGAGTTTCGCTGGGAGGCGGTGGTGGCGCAAATAGGCAATCCGATCTTTCAGAGCAAGAGTGGCTTGAAAGATGTTGCGCTCTGAGTTCGCACATTTCTGCCCGTCACTCAAAATGTGATGTTCTCGCATTACTCGCTCCAACCGGGTTTTGAGAATGCGGGAGAAGAGTTTGTAGTCGCAGTTCAGAAGTGAGATTGGTCGATATGAGTGTGCTGTCCTGTCGCTGTTTCTCTTCTTGACTAACACTATAATGCCTTCCACGAACTGTGGTGGGAGATTTCCGCAGAGAACCTCATTTAGCATCAGGTTTAGCTCTCGGTGGATGACGTCGAATACGCGGAGATAGAACTCCCTAGGAATTCCATCAGATCCAGGGGACTTTCGGGGAGCACTCTCTTTGATTGCTGTCCAAATTTCATCCGTCGTGATCGGGTTCGAGCATTCGTCGTTTAGGGGGTCATCTGGTGGGATTATACGATCGCAGACGAAACTGTTGTCGTTCTCGTCTATTGCCTCGGCCGAGTAGAGAGTTGAGAAATAGTCGACCATGTGTGTTTCGATCGCACGTGCCTCTGTTATTGTTTCATCCTGTTCTGTCTGCAACTGTTTGATGACGGTCCTCTTTCTTCGCCTCTCTCCCAACTGGAAGATTGAGATGGGTTCTCCAGCCACGTACGTTTCATTTATTCGCATGAACGTGTGCGAAAATCTTCGTTGAAGCGCCAACATTTCGCCTTTCAGCCGGTTAATTGTTGTTATCAATTCTGGGTGCTGGTAGTACCCGTCGTATGCTACCCTTAGCTGTCCATAGAGATGCTGGTGCTCATTATGGAATTCGTTGAAGACGATTCGAGATTTCCACTTGAAGAACGCTTTGATTTTTGGTTTCGTAAATGAAATCCACCATTCGATCCATGAGCCATAGTTTCTGCGCTGCCGGCTCCAATATTGCCACTTATATCGGAATTCCTCAATGTTTTCATCGGTCAGAAGGTGGGGACGAAGGGACCAATAACCACGGCCATGCTCGTGTCCGAGGTGGGGGAGGCAAATTCGGAGTGTTATCGCTTTGTGAGTCGGTGAACGAGCAGACATGGGTTTGCGCTGCTCGTAGGTTGTCGCACAGACTGCTGCTCACATAGATGCGATCGAGGCGCGACTGTGCATTTCGGCAGACGTATGTGAAACCTGAATCACGCGGACATAGTTTTTCCCACACATCGTGGAGCTGTAGTTGTTGGATGGCTGTTTTGAGGGCGGGGCTCGTGTTTGGGCTACTCGAATCGCATGCTCGAAGTACGCAGTTAAAGTCGCCGGCCAGAATGACGTGTGGAGTGTTGTGGCGAAGGTAGTACGCTAGCGTTCCATTGAAAAAAGTTTCACGCGCAGCGCGTTGCGAAGAGCCGGAGGGAGCGTAGACATTACAGATCGTCGTATCTTGCACTCGCATTGCAATCAAACGGCCATCCAAACTTCTCTCGATGTGAGTGGCCTGGATGTGTTCCTTCAGAGCAATAGCTGTACCCCTTCTCGTGTGATCTACGTTGAAGAAGATGACAAAGCCAGACAAGGAGAGCTCTTCACCTTCAACCTCCTGTAGACACACGATATCGAGGCTTTGGCTGTTGATGAAGGTTCGAAGCGCATTTATTTTAGTAGGGTTTGTGATGGTGCCGATGTTAATCTATGAGATGTTGTAGGACGTGTTAGCCATTTTAGGGAAGTTCTTCCTCTCCCGTCCCGTCAACGACGTCTTCCAGGCGGGCCTTTTTGCCTGCTGGTCGTCGTCTGCTTCGTCTGCTGCTCGTGGAAGTGGAGGAATCAGATTCGTTTCCGTTGCCGTTGCCGCTCGTGCTTTGCGATTCCGTTGTAGTGTTCGGTTTTTTGAAAACGTCATCCAGAGATACCACAGCTTGCGGTAGTGCTAGGAACGACGTTGAAGAACTTTGTCCTGAGTGTGGTTGCGAGTGTGTGGTCGCCGCACTTGCAGCTGGCTGGGTGCTTGTGTTCGTTTTCGGGCAAGGGAACACGCTCTGGCCCGTGGGCTGTGGTAGCCCGGGAAAAACGCCCGATGCGAGCGGTGGTGGTGTTGGTAGAGGAGTAGTAGAAATTGGAGCGGTTGGTTTCGCGGTCAGTGGCTTTGCACCAGCTGGTCTAGGTCTAGGTCTAGGTTGTTGACCGGTTGTTGACCTATTGCTCTGCCCAGTTTGCTTCGCCACATGCGCGTAGCTTTTTTGGAACAATAGCTTCTTGTTTTGGACACATGAGATGCCCGAGTGTGCCTGCTCTTTGCAGTAGCGGCAGGTTTGTAGTTGTCCCTTGTAGGCAATATGCGCTTCTTCTCCTTCGATGGAGACCCAGGAGTCGACGTTTCGCGCTATTAGCATACGGACAGACCATATGCCGAGCGGTATGCCTTCGTTTTCGTTGCTTTCGTCCCACATAACTTCACGAATCGAAAGCACTTCCCCGAACGCGGATAAGAATACAGTGACCTTATCTTCAGGCACATCTTCGGGAAGATCGTAAACACGCACTTCTACACTTCCATCTTCAAGCGTAATGCGAAGCTTCCCGTCACCACAATCCACTTCATGCTTCCCGTCATGTTCGCAAACGATTTTCTGTGCGAGTGCCAAGTCGCTGACTTTGACATACGCACATGCTCCCCCTCTGTGGGGCTGGAGGCGTTTGATTTCTTCTCGCTTCAATTCGAGAACCGTACGACAAAAACCATAGAGTTTTTCGACCGACGGCTTAACGGCGAACTTCAAATAGTCTATTTTGAAGGTGTTTTCACGCCTCATCGCGGAACACTACTCGCGACGCGGCACAGCGAAAAAAAAAACGCGACTTCTGTAACTGTTTCACTCGTGATAAGCGCAATCGAGAATACGTGTGCACGACTCAGAGGCTGAGTGCTGTATGTTCTATTCAAAATGTACGAAAATATCATGATAAACGTGCTTTCACAATTTACGAATAATTTATGACCTATGTAAGATGAAACAATCGTTTATCAGATTTATAGCAAGCAAAGACATAAAAACACAAAACATCTGCAAAACATCATGGAGTGACTAGTACAAAAGAAATGAAATGATTTTAGCGGTGTACTTTTTATTGAAATTTGCATTTTTATAAAATTCATTTAAACAATTTGAACTTTTAGTCGAATTATATTCGAACCACGAATACAAACCGTTCAGTACTTCATTTCCGATTGGCCACTTTTCCTTATTTCTCTTATTTTGCACAGACGTTTCAGTTCATGTTTCCCTTTGGCTCTTTTTGTAGAGCAGCCTTATGTCAATTATTTGCAATTTCTCTCTTTGTTTCGATTTCATGTCAATGGTACCTTCGTCGATTCAAATCATGATCCGTTTGATTTTGAGTTTCTTTTTCGGTGTTTTTTCTTGATTTTCCTTCTGCTTTCGGTGTTCTGTTTTCAGTAATTTTAGTTCTGTCTTTTCCTGTTTCTCTTGCTCGAGAGCTACCTTGCGCTCTCCTCTAGAAATTTTTCGCTATTCCTTCTCCTTTTCCAAACGATTTTTCACATCTGCCTTTCGTTGAAATTCTTCGATGGATTCATCAGACGTGAGAACATGTTATCGCTTCGATTTATATTCGCGAGTAGCCGATCATTTAGGCGTGGGTGGCACATTCAGAAACACCTTTAAAAGCCTTGCAGATGTTTCTGGAGCTTTCAGCAGATTCTGTTCCATCATCACATTGCACTTCCTCCAAAGATATGTTTGATTCCTCTTGAACTTCAGTAGACGTATGGATTGCTTTTGCTGCCGGGCTGGACGATGCGATGCCCTCCTCTGGTTCCAAAGAAAAGTCAGTTTCATGTGTCGCAATATCAATCTCACCCAGGGTTGCCACATGTACAGATTTATCTCGATTGACACAGATTTTTTTCATTTATTTTATACAGATATCTGTATGTAAAGATTACAGATTTTTGAGGAAAACCAAGATTTTCAAGATTTTTGACAATTGCTTGTCCACTTAGAAACCTAAAATTTTAAATATAAGTACAATTTAGGATCCAAATTTTTATCAATACTACTTTCAGTGTGCTGTTTTAGGCCTAAGAAGCATAATAAAACATTTGACACTTACACTACAGTGACAGATGACAGTCTGAAAGTCAGTTTGTGTTTGTGCCCCCAAATGATTTCTCCATAATTCTTTAAGATAATTTTTGAAGAAAATTTTATAGAATTTCTCAAAGATTCTTAGACATTCCATCTAGCGTTTCTATAGGCTTTACAGACGTTTGTAGGCAATCCTCCAGGGATTTTTTCAAAAGTTTTTTTTGGCATTGCAACGGCAGTTTTACCAACCTTTCTTGTAACGAAATGTTTGGAGGAATCCCTGATCTTGTGAAGTTTTGTGATTTTAAAGTAATCCCTCGAGGACACCTGAAAGAACTATTCAAAACTAAATGGTTATTCCTGAAGTAATACTTTGAAGAAAATCCGGATATGCTGGAGATATCTTGAATATTTTTTGCATGCATTCTATAATCTCATATATATAATTCTTATCTTTGAAAAAATTCCGCAGTTATTTTGCAAATTTTGTCTAGGATGTCTGCAAGAGGTTCTAACAAACAATTCTCCAGATAGTATTTTTTAGGTATTCCCTTGGAGAAGTGTTTGTTTCAAAGGTCCCCAAGAGGTTGTTTCTTAAAAATACTGCAGAGGAATTTTATGAAGTTAGAATAATGTTCTCGGTAGTTATTTTTGCATATTGCAGTGTGAAAACCTATGTATATTTTGCGCAATTGTTAACCAGTGCCAGCTCGATGTCACTTATTACTAAAATAGGCTTGTGGGCTTTGGATCAGCTGGGGGCATTGGTAATAGTGGGTTCAGGCCGATCCGTCAAAAAACTGCTGAAACGTGACTGCCCTAATTTGATGGTTATCAAATGTACTGGCTCCTTATGCATGCTACGTATGCGAAAAACTGTCATTGTACCTGGAATAAATGATGCAATTTATCTGCAGTAACTTATCCTTCCGCCTCAAACGACCCAATAAATTCCAGATGACACAGTTATGCAATGTTACCAGGATTATGCAGCTGGCAGATGTCACTGCGTTCAAACCGCTGAAGAATGGATGGACAAAATCTGTCTAACGCTTGTGACGTGATAATCCTGTGGTTACCATTCACACTTTCGCACCAGTCCTTCAAGATTGCTTGCGCGAGTGTTTGACAATGAAACCCATAAAGAACGGTTTCAGAGCTTCCGGACTGTTTCCTTGGGATAACAATGCTATCAACTTCGATAAGTGCTTGGGAAAATCTACAGATCTACCGGTACCCATTGATTAGATCTGTAGATTTTCCCAAGCACTTATCGAAGTTGATAGCATTGTTATCCCAAGGAAACAGTCCGGAAGCTCTGAAACCGTTCTTTATGGGTTTCACTGTCAAACACTCGCGCAAGCAATCTTGAAGTACTGGTGCGAAAGTGTAAGTGGTAACCACAGGATTATCACGTCGCAAGCGTTCGACAGATTTTGTTCATCCATTCTTCAGCGGTTTGAACGCAGTGACATCTGCCAGCTGCATAATCCTGGTAACATTGGGATACAAGGCGATCAGTATGATACCCATCTCACGACATATTATAGATTTCTCAATATTAATGTGACTACTGTGTCCATCGACCAAAAAAATCAAAGGCTTCTTTATTTTATTCTGCTCGAGATGTGTAGATTATAGTTGGAGGAATCGTCTCGCCGGATGCGAAGAACGAAAACATGGTGATTTGCTGGAAATCCTTTCAATATCGTATACATTACAGCTTCCCCGTAATGCAAACACCGTCTTGTTCTTCGAATTCAACTTGAACGACGTCTTATCACCATTTATGATCCGGTTCGAATCCTGCAGAATATGCAGCAGATTCCGCTCTTCCAAATAGGCTTCGATTTTGTTCAACCACCCTATCATGTCTGAGGCCGATACTTTCGCGCTAGCGTTGGTCACGAACTCTGGAGTTTTGAGGGTGATTTTTGGATGTCGTTTCAGGAACAGCTGTAGCTGTAGTTCGTCCTAAAATGAGCACAAACCTCAGATTTTACAAGAGTACTTTGAGGATCTAGCTGCATACATACCTGGTCTGTTATTTGCAAATGGATTTTCCCGAGGATTTGCATCCAGATATTGCTGAACGGTATCCAGAAGCCACTCTTTCGTAATCGGAAATCCTCTTGCTTGCATGTCGAAAATTCACACCTCAATCTCTTTTTCCTCCTCTAGTGTCAACACTGTTCAGCACTGAGTGAAGTAAACAATACGACGGACGCGAGTATGTGTCGATAACAGTCGCGAATAAAACTGCTTCAAAAGTGAAGTTACATCGATCTCACATAACCGATTCTTATTGCATCGCGTTCCGGAGTGTCCGTTTAGATCCTGTACGTGTTATCCACTTGATATCTGCGCTAATTAGCAGGTTTTATTACGTTAAAATTATTGCCTGAATCCAGATTGTGCGGCCTCTATTGATAGTGTTGTGCTGCTATTGGAATTGCTTGTCGCATCATCACGCACACGAGCGCATTTTGGTCTTCTGTTATAATCGTCTGGTGTCTCTTCACACACTATGTCCAATCTGCAGCGCACTCCTCCTGCTGTTGGAAGCAACAAGAACAACACTCCATTGACCTACAAGCGAAATAGAATGGACTACGAAAGTTATGAGAGCACGGTTATGACTGGTAGTGATGCCAATGATCCTCCGATCACGTTGGACAGTAAAGAGCGATACGGTCAAAATTTGGTCAATATCAACTTGACGTTTTTCTTTCAATTTTGCATTTAAAAAACCTGAACACCCCTCATTTTGAAGGTGTGTGTGTGTAGAATGTTGCTCCTATTTTGAATTTGGAATTCACTCTTCAGTTGTCAAAATGCCGTCCAAGCAAGAAGAGCAGCGTATCAAAATTTTGCTCGCGCATCGCGAAAATCCGAACTACTCGCACGCAAAGTTGGCAAAATCGCTAAAAGTTGCCAAATCGACCGTTACAAATGTAATTAAAGTGTTTGGGGAACATTTGTCGACAGCCAGGAAGTCTAGATCGGGGGGAAATCGAAAACCGGAAGCCGGTGAGCCGACAAAGAGAGTTGCAGGTAGTTTCAAGCGAAACACTAACCTATCTCTCCGAGATGCCGCAAATAAGCTGGGTGTATCGTCTACAACCGTGCATCGAGCCAAAAAAACGAGCTGGACTATCGACTTACAAGAAGGTAGTGACTCCAAATCGCGATGATAAACAAAATACGACGGCCAAAGCGCGATCCCGGAGGCTGTACACGACGATGCTGACGAAGTTTGACTGCGTGGTAATGGACGACGAAACCTACGTCAAAGCCGACTACAAGCAGCTTCCGGGACAGGAGTTTTATACGGCAAAAGGAAGGGGAAAGGTAGCAGATATTTTCAAGCACACGAAACTGTCAAAGTTCGCAAAGAAATATCTGGTTTGGCAAGCCATCTGTACCTGTGGCTAGAAAAGCAGCATTTTCATACCTTCCGGGACTGTCAACCAAGAAATTTACGTGAAAGAGTGTTTGAATAAACGTCTGCTGCCTTTCCTGAAGAAACACGGTTGTTTCGTACTGTTTTGGCCGGATTTGGCATCTTGCCATTACGGTAAAAAGGCCATGGAGTGGTACGCCGCCAACAACGTGCAGGTAGTGCCCAAGGACAAGAACCCTTCCAACACGCCAGAGCTCCGCCCAATTGAGAAATACTGGGCTATTGTCAAGCGGAACCTAAAGAAGACCAAAAAAACTGCTAAGGACGAGCAGCAGTTCAAGGCAAACTGGCTTTCTGCGGCGAAGAAGGTGGACAAGGTGGCTGTACAAAATCTGATGGCAGGGGTCAAGTGTAAGACCCGGCAATTCGGATTTGGAAAAGCGGAAGCCTAACTGAATATTTATCCTGAATTTTATACTAATTGAAATTGAAAAAGAAATTTAATTTGATTTTTTTAATAAACGATTTCACCGATTTACACGCGTTTTCCCTTGACCAAATTTTGACCGTATCAACCTTTATGATGAAGATGATGGTATACCAATTTGCTGAAACTCGGAAGCTAATTGATTCAGTGCGAACTGATATTAAAGACGTGAACACCAAAATCGATGCAGCAAAAGCTGATCTGAAGAGTGACATACAATCTGTTAAAGATGAGTGTGCATCGAAATTCCAGCACCACGACATTGTGTTGGAGTCACTGAACAAGTGGATGGACAGCGTGACCCACAAACTTGGGGCCCTGGAAAATCGTAATGAGCTTATCATTAGCGGCGTTCCTTCCAAACCTGGTGAGGATTTAAACTCCACACTCAAGGCAATTGGTCAACATCTGGAAGTTAAGGATACGGCTACTCGAATGGTGGAAACCAGGCGTTTGAAATCCGGCGGCAAATCGACATCGGACGGACTCATTGTGGCTGAGTTTGCGTTGAAGACATCACGGAACGAGTTCTACAGCGCTTATCTGCGAAAACGAGACCTCAAGCTAAGGCATATTGGACTGGATTCGGATCGACGGGTGTGCATCAATGAAAGTTTGACGAGTGAAGCACGCAAGTTGAAGATGGTTGCCTTGCATTTGAAGAAGGCTGGCAAGTTGGCATCGGTGTACACTAAACAGGGAATTCTTCACGTGAAACGTACAACGACCGCACCACCTATTGTGATACAAACCGAGAAAGAGGTGGAGAAATATTCGTAAATATGTATTTTTCTTTCCAATTATCGTTCACTTTTGAAGTATTGTTTATGTAGTATTGTCTATAGTTTTTGTAAAGAGAATTGAAAATTGTATGACAGAGAAACTAGTTTTGAAAGCCTCCCTAGTAATGCAGCCCTCTCGAAATTGCTTCCCCTGCTATACATAATGCTCCCATCACACACCCACACCTCGACGAACATCCCAAGGGCAGTATCGAATGCCGCTTTGCTCCCTGGGAAACTAAATATTTGTCACGGAAATGCTCAGAGTCTCTGTGCACGTAATTTCAACAAGCTGGATGAGGTTCGGAATGTTTTGTCTGACTCCAAAGTTGAAATAGCGTGCTTTACCGAAACATGGCTAACTTCGAGGCATAGCAATCGCAGTATTGCCATCTCTGGATACACTGCCGTAAGGAATGATAGAACGTATAGGCGCGGCGGTGGAATTGTTGTATACTATAAAGAACATCTGAACTGCTCCAGGGTTTTCGGCACGGTGCTAACAGCAGAATCGATTGAGTTGACGGAATGTTTAGCGTTGGTTTTTCGGGTGGGTGAACACAAAATATTGCTTATGGTTGTCTACAATCCTCTAGATAACGACTGCACATCTTTTCTGATGGAGAAGCTGGCTGATTACGCTAGTCGCTATGAGAGCGTATTTCTGGTAGGCGACTTTAACACTGACATGCTCCGACCTAGTAGCAAGCGAGTGCTGTTTGAATCGATGCTTGTTAGTCATTCGTTGTCATCTGTTAGTGCAGAACCAACATTCTTCAACGGTGGAGGGTGCTCGCAGCTCGATCTCTTACTAAGCAACGACAGTGAGAACGTTTTGCGCTTTGGTCAGGTTAGTTTTCCCGGGTTAGCCAGCACGATCTCAATTTTGCATCCGTAGACTATGACATCTCTCAGCCTTCCAACCGCGATTATGCAAACTTTGACTCACGCGCTCTGCAAAACACTGTGCTGTCTATTCCGTGGAGGTAATTCTACGAGTGCGAAAATCCAAATGATGCCATGGAATTCTTCAATGCGCAAGTTAAAACAGTACACGATTCGTGCATCCCTCTGCGTTCCAGTACCATTTGCCGTCGTCCCAGCCCGTGGTTTTCTGATAGTGTTCGTCAGTCACTACTTGAACGAGACTTAGCATACAAGGATTGGTTGCAGGCTTCACCGCAGTTAAAGGAAGAAAAGCGACTGCGGTACAAATTGCTGAGGAACCGTGCTAACACGAAAGTATCTCAGGCTAAACAGCAGTACTTGATCCGATTCTTGGAGGACCGGGCTCCATCAAAAGCCCTATGGCAACGAGTGAAGAGCCTTGGAATTGGCAAGGAAAAATCGACGCGGCCATGTGAATTCGATCCAGATGATGTGAATCGTACATTCTTAGCCAACTTCACGAACAGTAGCTCTCAAGAGACACCACATTTGCGGTCTGGATCAACTTCGGCACACAGTTTTTCTTTTAAACCTGTTCAATACTGGGAAGTCGTAAATGCTATCTGGGATATAAAATCGAATGCTATTGGGCTGGATTGTTTACCTATCAAATTCATCAAGATCATCCTTCCGTTAGTTGTTCAGCATATAACACATGTATTCAACCTGTTCATCCGCTCCTCGACCGTTCCTGAATGCTGGAAGCATGCGAAGATCCTGCCATTGAAAAAGAAATCGCATTTGAACGACATCTCTAACCTACGTCCAATTAGTATACTTTGCGCACTGTCTAAAGCTTTTTGAGAAACTACTCAAACACCAAATGTACCCTTACATCGAAGCTAACCGGCTATTGTCTGACTATTCAAGCCGGTTTTCGCAGTGGTCAGAGTATCAAAACTGCTGTTCTCCGAGTACATGATGACTTAGCAACCACCGTCGACAAAAGGGTATAGGAATTTTGCTACTGTTAGACTTCTCTAAGGCGTTCGATACGATACCCCATAGCAACCTATTGGAAAAGCTTCAAACCCAGTTCAACTTCTCACCTGCTGCCACAAACTTGATGAGGTCGTACCGGTGTGGTAGAAAACAAACCGTTTATTGTGGTGATCGCTGCTCAAACAGTGCTGAGGCGCCATCTGGTGTCCCCCAGGGCTCAGTTCTTGGTCCCCTACTATTCTGCTGCTATATTAACGACCTACCATCGGTGCTGAAATATTGCTCTATCCAGATTTACGCTGATGATGTACAATTGTACATTCATCGGTTGGGTCCTTGTACACGGGAGCTGATACGGCTGGTGAATGCGGATCTCGAACGAGTTGCTGATTGGTCTCGACGAAACCATCTTTACGTGAACCCGGCAAAAGTAAGGCAATGTTCATCACGAATCGCCGTCGTAAAGTCAGTGCTCCACCCGTTCCAGGAATTGTGATGGACGGCCAGAGCATCGATTGGTCGGACAGTCTCATCAACCTAGGGATTCGTATTCCAAAATGATCTACAGTGGGATGGTCTGATAGCTCAACAATGTGGAAAAATCTATGCAAGTTTGCGCACATTATACTGTTGTACTTCAGCCGCTCCAACTACTATTAAGCTAAGACTGTTCAAGTCGTTGATCTTGCCACATTTTTTGTTCGGCGATGTTCTGCATGTCCGTCCTAGTGCAAGTTCCTTAAATCGACTTCGTGTGGCGTTAAACTCTTTTGTGCGGTATGTCTATGGGCTTAGTCGCTACGACCATGTTAGTCACCTGCAGCAGAACTTAATCGGATGCCCATTGAAAAATTTCTACGCACACCGCTCCTGTGTTTTTCTAAGGAACCTACAGATAGCTCAGGCTCCAGCATTGCTTCATGAAAGACTTATCCAATGTCGTGGTCGCCGCTTGCAGAACCTTGTGATTCCATCCAACAACACGCCATTCTATGCAAATTCCTTGTTCGTGCGAGGTGTGATAAACTGGAATTCATTGCCACCCATAGTAAAACGTGCTTCAACGGAAGCAAATTTCAAGAGAGGCTGCATCAACTTTTGGAACCGTAATATCTAGATTAGTGTTTTATTGAAAATTGAGTAGTATTAATTGTAAAGAATGTCAATTGTGAAGTTTGTTGTATTGTACTTATCATGAATCGGAGGTAGTAATTTTAAAAGATGTTCATCTTACGCTACTGGACAATAAATAAACAAACAAACAAACTAACTAACAAGTTCATTGATGGTCAAACCACATCGATCATATATTAACAACTTTTTGGAACCACTGCTTATATATCATAAACTGAATTAGAAAATATGATAAGCATAAGAAAATAAGATCGTGGAATTGGTGGAATAATTGAGATCTTCCATTACTGCCTTAAATTTGGAAACAATGACTAACAAGGACTAACAAGGAAGCAAATGAGGCCGGGATTACACTTCGATCTTAAGCAAAATGGTAACTCTCAAGCAAATGCATCTAGAAAAAGAATTGAAATAAGAGTACGTCCGTAATTTTGACCTGAATAAATAACAACACTTCGCTATTTTACGAAATTGCTTTATAAACAAATCCCAGTTCAAAAACGCCAATGCCATAAGGTACCTGCATGTGTAACAACGGCAGCAGCAACTCGAGGGTAGCCGAAATAAATTATATCGAAATAACCCCGACGGTTTGTGTGTTACCCCAGTAGATTGTTTGCAAAAGTCAAACATCATAACGATCTCCTTCTTTGTTACAATGTTCACATATTTGCATTGAATCACTCGGCAAATCATCTCCAATCACAAGCGCGAGGAGCACTTACATGATCGATCGTGGCTACACTTCGCAATGATGACGTATTCGCAATCGTTGTTAACTTGACATCATAACCGAACGAAACGAAACCACTGTTGCACAACCGCTCTGCTATACAACGCCTGCGTGGCCGAGTTTATTACTTTCGATGGAAGGCCCAGCCACAACCCAGCCTCCGATAGTCACCCCAGAAAACGCACATGGTACCCATGCAAGGAGGTTCTCTTCTCATTGTACTACTGGGTGGACCTGCGGCACGCACTGCACGCGTAAAGCCATCCGTCAACGCGGACGTCGGCAGAGCACAGATGGGACGAAGCAAGCCGAATGGACACCGGACCAGACCGCAAGAGCAGAAGAGATTGCACTTTGTTTGCACGATCTGACCCGGCTTAGGCTTTGGCGAGCGTGAGCACGTGCGTAACCGCAAGAGGCCGGACGAAACCGACGGACGGACAGACACAACAGAGACCCAGACGGCGCGTAACCCTTACACCAACCCCATAAGATACCTCTTATATAGGTGTTTCTCTGGAAACAACCCATTTCCTGGTCTGGCTTTGGGTCTTTAATCGGCCTATCTATGAAGATTTCCTGTGTTCACACGCCGTCAAACGTAGGTTGTCTAGCCGGGTCTGTCTGGGCTGGAGACAGGGCTCGATTATTCACTTAAAGCGGGGGCTTGCACCACCCGGGTGTGCGTAGTGATTCTATTTCGAGATTGCGCGGG